>JAHBCN010012903.1:0-25501 GCA_019359885.1 Listronotus oregonensis
CTTCTACCTCCCCCACAACTTTTCTAAGATCAGAAATTTTTGTTTTTTTTTAATTTGAAAAAAATTCTCCAATGAATTAAGTAACAAGTAATACGCAAGTACTTGTTACTTGTTACTTGATTCACCAGAGAGCAAAGTCTATTTTTTATAAATTTAAAAAAAATCCACAATTCTTGACCATACAAAACTTTTATCACAATAAATGTAAATATTAATGTTTAATAGCAAAATTGATCAGACTAATTTTTCCAACGCCACATATGCATCATATGAGACAAAAAATAAGAAGGGTGGGGGCGGTGCGGGGCGGGCACTTTACAAATTTCTTTATGTTTCTTTATGAAAATATTTTGTTCTAGCCTTATTCAACTTTCTGCATGTCAGGCGTAACTGATTTTAGAAAAAAAATGCTCCACCCTAGTATTTACGTCACAAGCTTTTTAAAATTTTTATATAATTTATATTTATGTTTAAAAATTATATATTTTATATTGTTTATATTACAAAAGTTATAACATGAAATTAAATTTATTTAAATTGTAACTACGTTTTTCATAAAATATTTTTTTATAAAAATTGAACCATGGTTGATTCTGGTTAGTGGAGTCTAAAACGGGTGATATATTTGAATAATTATTTTGACCTGAAAAACAGTTTTTTTGATGTATGTAATGTATAGTATTGTAAAAATAACATTATAAACTTTTTACCATATTCAACTAAAAACTTTTAATACTTTTGTAAGACTTATAATTAAAATATTTTGTTTTTCAGATTAAAATAATTTGTTGTCTTTTATTCTGTATTTTTAGTTTAATTTGGACAGACTGTAAAAAAGTCACAGTTTGTTAAATAGGAAACAACCGGAGGTTCTTTTTCTTTCCTGGGAGCCGTCTTGATTAACTACCGGAGGCAGCGCGGCCTCATGGGCTTTTTGTGCCTAATCTCCCATTGTATTTATTGTCTTTTATATCAATCCTCCCAGTAGTCTTGTTCCTTCTACAAGTCTGTATAACCCCGAGACTGATTGGTTGATATATTCCTGTGGGCTCATTTCCGGTTGCCCAAATAATGCCCGTCTTTTGTGATTCAATGCTTTACATTCGCACAGGATATGGTAGACTGTTTCTTTCCCCTTGTCGCACATTCTGCAACTTGGGTCCTCATTGTATGAGCCCATCTTGTGTAGGTGTCCTCTTAGGTTATCATGCCCTGTTAGTAACCCTACTGTTATGCGAAGTCTTTTTCTACTTTGTCTGAGTAGTTTTTCCTTTGTTATTTTGGATGGGCCTCTTATGAAGCTTTTTCCATGTCTTATTCTACTGAGGTTTCCCCAGTATTCTTCGTGTTAGTTTCGGATCCATTCCCTTTGTGCCCTTGTGCTGTGGTTTTGGTCACTTCAAGGACAGGTTCTGGCCCAAAGTATGGTGTGGATGATCCCTGTCTTGCTAGCTCATCCACTTTTTCGTTGCCTTCTATCCTCGAATGTCCTGGTGCCCACAGGAGAGTTACTCTGTTGCGTTCTCCCAGCATTCCCATGTCAGCTAGGACGTTACCTTGGAATTTACTAGTGAGCCTACTGATGCTTGGATGTCTGTTATTATGCAGTTCCGCTTGTTTTTATAAACCCTCCTGTTATTTTCTTTTGCACAGTGCAGTAAAGCATATATTTCCGTTTGAAATACAGAACTGGGTGTTCCTTGTGGAATGGAGAATTGTGAAACTACCGGAGGTTACTACCACATACCTAATTTTAAAATTTGTTTCTAAAAAATATCCTGTGTAAAAAATTAACTTTTATAAACAAAAGGCTATTTAATTATAGTTTTAGCGTTAAGGAAATAAGCAATATCTTCATATAAAGTTAACTAAGAAATTTAAATTATTATAAATTCATTGAGCATTTTATCACGTAAAATATCAGATAACTTAAAAGTTTTTCTGCTTCTAAAATTAAATTAATTTTTTCCTAAATTGTTTGCTTACATAAAGTTAGATATTATATTATAAAATTTATAAAATGTGTTTTAACAAGAAAAGTAAAAAAGATTTCTTTAAATATTGGTATTTAAAAAAAAAGTAAATTAAAAAAATAAATAATTGACAGAAAAAAAAACGATAACGTATTTAAAAAGGTTATTTTTTTTATTAAAATGTTTTTAAACTTACCAAAATGTTAAAAAAAATATTTTAAGTACTGTTTAATTAACATTAACTTATTTTTTGAATTTTTTGACTTATTCCACTTGTTTTATACACGCACGAACCATCCTTGTACTTTTCATAGTACCGGGGACTTTAAATGTATGCTACAAGTATTACGCTGCATTTTTGTTTTAAAATTGGTCAAGAGATGATATTGACTGGCATTCTTTGTAGTTAAAGCCGTAATAGTACCTATAAAATCTATTGCAATTTGTCGCTGGTTATTTTTTAGGGCAAGGATTATATACAATTTAAAGGTCGTATACCTTGAATAAATTAAGACAAAAATAGTAATTTGTAGCTGAATAAAAGTAAGACCTAAAAAATATTTAAACTTTTTAATATTGATCAATTTAGGTTTTTTATCAACAATGATACAAATTTATATCAAACTCAGGCTTATTATGATTAGTGCCTAATTTTCTGTACCTCAATATTGATTTAAACATACAAAATACACTTCAAATTCGCAATATTAACGCCATCTGTTTAAATTTGCCTTTGCTACACAGGAAAAGCGAATTACATAGCGGCGAAGGCCTTCATCCATAATTCATACACTTTTGCAACACTACTTCCCAATTATTCTGTGTATATGGCCTTTTTTGTATTTAAAGTTATGCCGTAACAATCTGCAAATGACAAAAGAACATTAGTGAAAAGAACATTTAAAGTGTCTGCTTGGGCAATTTTGCTAAATTTACTTTGCTAAAAATGTAAAAATATTATGACCGTTTTCCGTGGAGTGTAGATGTGCTACTTTTTTAAATATGGATGTATTAAAACACACTTTTTTAAGCTTTAAGAACAGTCTTATTATTTAAAATATACAGGGTGGCCAACCTAAACCAGTACAGCAACCTTTATGGCTTTGATGAAAATGTAAAAAAAAAACATCCCTAAACCAGTATACTTCTATTTTTAAGGGGACATACACACAATTAATCTAACACTGGTACTTTCACATTTAAGCAAGGGCTTTTTTGTCAAATGAGGTATATTCTTTACATTTTTTAAAGGGGTATTTAATTTTCTTAAAAATAGTGCTGCGGGTTTCCGAGAGTGTTATTTTATTAGGAGCTGAAAATATTCACCATTTACATCCATATAATAGTATAGTAACTGGTTATAGTGTTCCCGAACATTGTAAAGAATATCGGCTGTTATTTGTTGGCATTCGTTAGTTATGCGGTTTTATGAATCTTGTAAGGATTAAGGATGGGTTGCAAATTTTCGATTTCAAATGTCTCCATAAAAAGAAATCAAAAGGAGATTAATCGAGTAATCTTGCGGGTTATTCGACAGCACCTCTCCTATAGTCCATCTACCAGAAAATTTTTGAAATAGCATCATAATTAAAAAATCAGCTTATTATTAAAAAAATATACTAAGTGACATAGAAATCCGAACACCCAGTTTAAATGATTTTATTTTAATAAAATTGTGTATAAGTATTTAATGAAGCATAATAAGTGAATAATTAAAATATTGCATTGCTTTAAAGCCCTTTTACCTTTAATAATGTGTGGATGCATCCCGATGTGTTACGCATTCTCCAACGCGTCTAGGCATGCTTCTGATCAGGTGGTCAATGTCCTCCTGTAGTATCTCATTTCAGGCAATCACCAACTCCTCTCGAAGTGCTCCTAGAGTCTGAGGAGGACGTTGCAAATTGAGAAATCTCCTACCCATCATATCCCACACGTGTTCAAGTGGGGATCAGTCGGGAGATCTTGGTGGCCATGGTAACAATGTGACATCATTATGTTTAAAGAAGTCCATTGTGACTCTTGCAACATGTGGTCGGGCATTATCTTGTTGGAAAGTTGGATTTGCCAGGGTGTCAAGATATGGTGAAAGATGGGGTTCTAGAACTTCTTGGATATAACGCTGCGCGGTCATGTTACCTCTGATGAAGATTAGAGGTGACCTGGAACCATAAGCTATAGCACCCCAAACTATAACTCCAACAGTGTGATGAACATGTCTTTCAACAAAAAACTGTGGATTCCCCCTTTCACCACGTCGCCTTCTAACCCTGGCTCGACCATCGTGCATGCCTAAACAAAATCGAGACTCGTCACTAAAGAAAATACTGTTCCATTTCTGATCCCAGAGTGACCGTTCTCTGCACCACTTAAGGCGATTCCGTCGGTGTTCTGGAGTTGAAGGGAGGACCCAGTGTGGTCGGTATGAAAACAGGCCAAAACTTCTCATTCGTCGGTAAACAGTTCGCATGCCAATAGGTCTTCTATGTTCTGCAAACCATTCATTTGCAATGGACCTGGTAGTGGAGAAACGGTCCCTTAAAGCCAATAATCTTAGGCGACGATCTTCACGGTCTGTTGTTCTACGGCGGCGTCCAGTGCCCCTTGCTCTTCGCGTACGGCCTTCTTGAAGCCATGCCTGACAACACCTAACCACAGTGTCTACACTTCTTTGCACTCTAACTGCAATTTCCCGAAAAGAAAGTCCAGCTTCCCGAAGTCCCACTATACGGCCCCTCTCAAACTCACTAAGTTGACGAAATCGTACAGGTCTCCGTACTCTAGGCATCGTAACCAATCGTTAAGAATGTCAAGAACCAAAATCCGCCAAATTTGGATCTTTACTGCGGCTGCAATATTCATTTTTAGATTGTTGAATTTAAAAAAAAAACAGTATAAAAACCAAAATCTCAGACTGATAAGGCTGCAAATTCCATCAATTGTTATTTTCAGTAAGATAAATAAATTCACCAAATTTTATTTAATATTAAAATATTTTGTTACTTTTATCATGGCATTATCTTTGTTTTTATTGGACACACACGTTACTTAAAACAAATGCCGCAAATAAAAGTTCGTATCAAATGCCTTGATAAAATTTTGAATCAAAATGTCTGACCCAATATCGTTACGAAGAAATCAATCTACAAAACAAAAAAAGGATCACCAAAATCAAATAAGCGGTTGACAAGACAGCCAACTTTGCAATTTTGACAAGCTTGTGGTGGTCAATTTTTTTGGGTGACTGTATAAAATAAATGTAAAAAACAGCGTCTTTTTAAAACACCATATAAGTTAAGAGAAACAATGTCAAAAATTTCATCCATCAAAAATAATACACTTTCCATTATCATGACGCATGCCCATGTATTATCTGATAAAAAAGACATTTATTGAAAACATAATACCTCTCGAACATCTTTTGTATTAATTTATTATCTAACAAAATTACAATATTTGTTAAATGTAAAAAAAACTTATCAGCCTAATCCCCAAAAAAATAGATATAAAGCAAATTTTATTTTAACCTATTTCCACGTTTGTTTTTTTACTACTTACAATTTTAAAAATAAAACTTATTATTTAGCTTGTATCCTTGTCAATAGTCAAAAATAAAACTACAGAATAATTACCATTTTATTGAGGGTAAAAATTTTAATTTTAAACTCTTTTTTAATAAAAAAAAAACAAATGAAATGGCAAATCTATAATAGTGTACGAATCATTAATAAGTACCTTCGCCGCCAAGTAATTTTCTTCCTGATATAAAACAACCCAATTTAAAGAAAACAACATCAAGAACTTTCTTGTTCAAATCAATAGCAAGGCTTGAAAGACTCGAGATTCAAATCCGACTATACCAAATAAATAAACTGCTTTATTCGTAAGAAAATTAAAATAAGTGTTATTGAAAATTTAGATTCATGTCAATTATTTGGGGATTTATAGTATAGTTATAGTCAATATGTTTAAACATTTTCTTTTTTTTTTTTTTGTTAGTGGTAAAATTGTCAAATTGAAATCTGTTTTAATGAGTTCTGGTTTGATTACTTACCTGAAAGGTTTCTAAAGTTTGGAACCACTTTGGTTCTGGTCCCGAGGTATGGCAAGTGTGCTCAGTCCTATTGACCCCTATGTGCTGGTAGATCGCCTGAAACAGAAAAGAAAAAACCCTCAAAAAATCCAAACATTTAAAAATTTTATCTACCTTTCGATGGCTAGTCTGCATTCCTTATCAGGATGAACTTAAATAAAAATAAAATAGAAATTAAAACCTAATTTTGGTCTACCTAATAGGTAGAAAATTGTAAGAACTTTATTAATATGTATGACTTTGTTTTAAGTGGTATATTTATAATCTTCAAAAAGACAAAAAAGGGTGATGTGTTAGTTAATTTTAAGTTTACCTAAAATAATTTTAGCAATAAACATATGTTTATTTAATATTATAAATGCACTTCTTTTTATTTTGTTTTTTTTTTTAAACAAGTTTCCTTTGCTTTCAATTTTATTATGTGGTTGTTATCAAATGATAGTTTTTGGATTTTTGATTCATGGAATTAATTTAATTTATGTCTTATAATCTTATATGCGTTTGGCTAATGGTCTGGAAGTCAAGCATAGGTAACCATGTATTATTTAACTTAAAAGATATTGATGCTACACATCTGTCTGTATTTAATAAAATAAATGCACTTTCCTTAATTTTACGTTTTTTTTGAACAAGTTTCCTTGGCTAAAATGCTAGAAGCATTCCAGTTTATTATGTGGTTATTATAAAATGCGTGTGGACAAATTTTTGATTTGTGAAATTCTGTGTTTGTAATATATGTTCTATGTTCTTTTATGCGTTTGGCATAAAAGAACATTTACAAGGGATCTTATAAAAAACATTTTTTGTGTTTTTATTTATATTGTATAGTTTTGCTTTGGATCTAATGGTGTTTTGTGTTTTAAGGATAGTACAAATATTAAATTTATTACCTTTTTATTAAATTTTATTTGATAAGTCAGGAATATATGATAAAAATAATTTTAAAAGAGGTCTATTTTGATTTCGTCTTAAATTTGGTTGTTCGAATTTTAAAAACATTTGTTAATAGAATCCAGAGAAAATTATTTTAAACTAAAATATCTGTTAAAAAATATTTAAAAAAATATATGTTCCTTTAACGTCCATTGTCTTAATTTATTTTATATTTTGACGTGTCATAATGACATTCTTATGTGTTTTCAGTGAAAATATATTTCAATGAGTAAAAATTATTTTAATTCTATCAAAAAGACTTCTTAAAACCCCCTTTTTAACCAATATTGGGTGATTAGAGAAAACAACAAAAAATCCGCCACAAAACTATAGAACATATTTTAAATCGAAGAATTTATTGTTGGAATTTGCCTAAATAATACTGTCTACAATTGGCAATAAAAAATAAAACGGCTAATGCTCCAAAATAAAATTTGTTGAGTATAAATAGGTATAATAGCTGAAAAATTTATAAAATAAATACGTGTTTTTAAGTCTATAGCAATTTGATGTACGATGTTTTTGGTATATCAATCATGTTAAAAAGCATTACTTTCTTAAGCTTAAGAGGTTATTTAGCGTAAAATTTAAACCATCTATAAAATACAATTTTCCTTACCTACAAATGCTTTCACTATTTTTTTGAGAGCGCACTTATTTAAAATTCTTCTTGCCTCTTTCATCAATAGAAGAAATAACGTATTTATTAAATAAAACTCACAAAAATTAGGCAGACTCGGAAAAAAATTTACAACACCAATAATGTTAAATAAACAAAGATTTTGTGTGAATTATTAATTCGTTATTTATGCTATTAAAACTTAATTCGATTTAAGTTAAATGAAATAAAATTGTGTAAAAAAATATTTTTTGTAAATAAATTAAGTAGTAAAACAGACCATTGCTTTATTTATATTGTAAAAATATTTATTTATTTTAGTAAATTTAACTCTGGAAAAGTTTTTTATTTGGTAACTCCTAGTTTTTTTTTCTGTTTTTTAACGGTATACATTTTTACAATACTTAAGCCAGCCATTCGTTCGATTTAAGCCGGTTAGGAACTTCATCTAGATTTGGCGACGAATATTGGGGCACTCCTAAAAATATGGTATGGTTACCGTAATAAAATGTTTACTAACGTCCATAAAATTGTGCAATCATTTTGCACATTTATTATACAAAATTTGTGTACTTTTTTCACCCAACCTCTTACATTGCAAAAAACAGTTAGTAGGTTACGTGCGAAAGGTTTACAAAAGTACACAAATTGTGCATAATATAGCTCTAAAATTATTACACAACTTTATAAAGAATTAATTCACATTTTGTTACTGTAACCATCCCGCCTTTTTACAAGTGTGTTTTTAATAATTAAAAACGCAAAAAAGATGTTTTTACTAAAATTTTGCCTAAATTTTTATATTTATGTAAGATTAGCAGAAGCAATTTTTTTATTTTTTACCAAAACTTTTTTAAGCTTTTATGTATTTGCTGGGGATGACTTATGTTTTAGGAGTAAGGCAAGTTTGTCGTTTTCTGTTTAAATGGTTAGTTTTTTCCTAAAAATAAAAAATAAAGATGCGTTATAATATCTTAGATTTTAATATTTTAGTCAGTTACTTCTGAGAGAATTAAAAAATTCTGTAATAACCGAAAAGCTGGTTTCTTAAGTTCTATTCAATTGCAATTTAATCACTATTTATAATCCTCTTATTTTGAATTTATAATTCTATTGATAATTTCCATCATAAACCACTTAGCCTTCTACACTCTATCGCAGACATCACTCTTTATTATAATTTTAAAAGTCATTTTATGGAACATAAGAGCCTTTAAAGCGTAACGTTGGGATTTAGTAATGAAATGCCAAAGTTTTTTAGGCGGTAGGTGTAAGTTAAACTTCAATACTGATAATTTATTTGGGTTTATAATTAATATTAAAATAAGTAAATTATAAGTAAATTATTAAGCAATAAGCAGGATAATGAAGTAAGTATTCTCTATTATATATAAAACAGAATTATTGGTTTTAAGACTTATTTATGTTGTAAATAAATAATGTTTATTATGGTCGAGCTAACTAGCCAGTGAGGCTATAAACTTACGATACCAATATACAGGGTGTCCCATAACTAGTGAATAATAGAGCAACTGGAGATACTAGACATCAAAATAGACCGATTAGGTTCTTTAAGTTTTTCTGAAATATTACTTATTAAAGAGAAACCGGGTGTTCAAAGTGAATATTTATTTTGAAAAATAAAGCACAATTTAAAAACGGTTAAACGTTTTAATTTAAAAATTGGCATATTTATGTTTTTGAGCTTGAGAAATATAAATCTATAAATTTATTTTTTCAATTGTCTCCAGGGGGCGCTAATTACACACACTGACTTTAATAAAACTATCTTTTTTTTCTTACCCGTAAAATTAGGTACGTTTCGATAAAATTTTCGTAAAGATACACTTTTCTTAATTTAAAAAGTATACTTTGTCGATCTCGATATCTCTGACCGTTTTCGAGATATTTGAACCTTAATGTTTTATTGCTTGCTATGTCCAGGCCAATAGATTTCAAAGTTAGCCATGAATTTCTAAATGAATGCCAAGAATCAAATACGACTGCTGCCTAGCAACGAAATTATTTGATTGTTGGCATTTATTTAGGAATTCATGGCCAACTTTGGAGCCTATTAATTTCTATTGGCCTAGAACATAACACGCAAAGAAACATTTAATTTCAAATATCTCGAAAACAGGTAGAGATATCGAGATCGACAAAGTATATTTTTAAGTTAAAAAAAAGTGTATTATTAGAAAATTTTATTGAAACAAACCTAATATTACGCGTAAGAAAAAAAAAGTTTTATTAAAGTCTGTGTGTGTAATTGGCGCCCTCTAGAGAAAATTTTAAAAATATTTAAAGTTTTAGTTTTTTCAAGCTCAAAAACAGAAATATGCCAATTTGCAATTTAATACGTTCAACCGTTTTCAAATTGTACTCTATTTTTGAAAATAAATATTCACTTTGAACAACCTGTTTTTCTTTAATAAGTAATATTTTAAAAAAACTTATAGAACCTAATCGGTCTATTTTAATATCTAGTATCTCCAGTTGCTCTATTGCTTATTAGTTTTGGGACACCCTGTATGTTTATGTGGTGGACATTTTATAAAGGTCCTTTACATTTTTTTAGAAGCCCAGACTTTTAAGAAAAAAAGATAAGACAAAAGTTTCTTCGATTAATTTATGCTTTTAATTATTTCCACTTTCACATATACAGGGTGTTCATTATGTTGGCCGGCGGTGTTTCTTATTATAAATAGGATACCCTATATATCATTATATATTTAGAGAGCGCTTTCAAAACTGAATTTAACGATATGTAACAGTCTAGGTGTGTGGCGCAACATTATAGATTTATTGACGTTTATGTTTAATTTTTGACCTATTTTCAAATTAAAATAAAAACGGTAAGTATCTTTAAATCGTGAAAAAATGTAACATAAAGGCGGCTGCTAAACTTTATAATAAATAATTGTTAATAATATAATCATACATAAATATTTTTTTTGACACTGCTGACTTAAAAATGTACAAGAATGAAAAGAAAAAGTGTTTATTTAGGAAAGACATAGGTTCAAATAACATAGATTTAGTCTAGTTAAAAAAAGTGGTATATTTTAGAAATTTACCCCTGAAACAAGCATAAAATATATTATGTTTTGCAGCCCTTAATTTTTGTTTCTTACCTTGCGGCTTCACAACAACTTGTAGACACTTGCCGTAACTTTAACGGTGCATGTATTTAGCAACCTAATCCCAGCGAGAAATGTGGCAACGATATTTAGTGGTTTCTGTTAAACGTCTGTTACCCAGGCCCTTTAGTTTTGGGTTTTGCAAGTTACCGGTAATAAATGGTTTAAAATTTAAAAAAGATTCTTAATGTCGAACTGGAATTAATAAAAAATATACATAAATGTGTTGGCCTGTTAATAAATATTGATAATTTATTGCTTAATATATTGTATTGTTAGCACCAAAGTATTATTTAAAATACAAAAGCAGTCGCAGCTGCGTGCACGTAGAAATGTAATAAGTAACGAGCTTTATATTTTGTACAACATTTTTATTCTTACACAAGTCAACAAATTTAAATTTTTGTAAAGTAACATTGATGAAAATAGGTTTGTTTAAAGTATTTTAGAGTCCTAAATCCGAAAATGATAAGCTTATTACTGTAACATGTACGGTTTTTTTTGTTATAAGGTGAAGAAGAAAAGAAGACATATTTTTACAATCTAAAAAATTTATTTAATATAAACATATAAAACATGTGGAAAGTATGCAAAACATTACTAAGGATTGGTTGTTATGTGAATAAAAAATATAATGCACGAGATATGATACAGCGACAAAAATGCTTACTATTTTCTTAAGTGTTCTGTAGCATCATCCCTTTTTAAAAACCAACAGTAGTCGCCCAACGTAGATGGGTTCCAGAGTCCCTGGTATCTTGTTTTCACCTTCCTGATGTCCTGGTGAAACCTTTTTCTTGTTTTTCGCTTACTGCACACAAATTTTCCGGGAAAAAGTTAAATAGGAGGGAAAAAACTGTATTTCTGGAAACATGCGACACCCTAGTAGAAAGTAGCCCAGAAATCCCTTTACTACAAAACACGTCCAAGCTGCCAATTTAATATTTATTGTTTAAATAACCAGGTTTAAGAGAATTTCTATAAGGCCAATCCTTTTTACTGTAGTGTTATTTTGTTGCCCTATTGTCCACAGACACAAAAGACAGCAATACTTTGTAAAACCCCCTTGAAGTCCAACCGCTGTGTTCACACATCGTCGTTGTGGTTGGGCCCAGTTGGATCTTTTGGAACATGCGCTAGAGTTGCTGGTTATCGGCAACTCTTGTTGCCACCGTATGGAACGGGATCCGAGGCTAAGATGAACACAAGGCTTTAACTCAGGGTGTTAGCATACCGTGCTGATGAGTAAATGACATCCTGTACCTTAAACAGGAGTCATCAACGGTGCCTCTGAGATACAGGGCGACCTCTTAGAGTATCTAGCCTTACTGCGGTAATGCGGGGCTCTGCCGTGGTGGACTATTACTTTCCTAGCTCCAAACATAGGAAAAAAGTGACAAAGGTGCGCTGACCGAAACGGATAAATCCGTTTCGAGAGGTGCCACTCAAGGTCACAAGCAGACAAAGGTGCGCCGACCGAAACGGGTGAATCCGTTCCGTAAGGTGCCCCGGAAGTCACCGGCGCCGGTTTCACGGGGAAGTGCTAATCCATCCCAAACAAACAGGTGCTTAGGAAGGGTTCCCTGAATCCAAACAGAAGGCGGATAGAACCGCCTTTATAGGAAAAATGGTTCCCTGGCTTTAAACAGGAAGCGGATGGGACCGTTTTTATAGGATAAGGCCGGAGATGCGGCCTCAGAAGGCACATCTGGTTCCTGTAACAAGGACCTAGTAGCTACCCACGTCACTAGACCGGAAGAGGAGGGCATGATGGATCTAATCGTCTGCTCGTCATACTCTCCAGGAGACAGGGACACCGGAACAGATCAGAACACATTGTGCTCGTGTCCGCTAGCGACACGAGTAAGAGGAGATGTGGAACTCTCTCCCAATCAGGTATCGGATTCGTTGGAAGTCCGATCCTGTGGGGAGAAATATAAAAGGATGTGAGCCACAATAGACCGAGCGGTTGCAGTAGAGGGCGTAAAAAGTCCACTCACTTTAAACCTACCTACCTAGCAAGATACCTATGACATTTAAATCTCCACATATATCCCACTAATACTGTTTATATTTTACACGATTTAATATGTTTGCTAAGTTGTCAACGGTTTTTTTCATTGTCACTGAATGGGCTTTAGGAATGGATGGTTTTTTGTTTCCATTATGAAGCAGGACTGCTTTTAGGCTGTATTTCGACGAATTTATAAATAAACGCCACTCGCTAGAATCATCTTCCATATTAAGCTCATTCATTAAACCACCAATATTACAACAGACACATGGCGACCCTTTCATTAAAAAAAAAACTTGATAATGCGCATTCCGTTTTCGATAAAGTGAAACATTTGCTTTTTCATTTAACAAGTTTCAGTGTTGAAGTCTAGCACCAAGAAGTTTCGGTTTTTGTTTTAACAATCCTAGGTCAGGTACCAAGTCATTTAATTAATTCTGAGTTATTAAGTAAGGTTCAGGTAGTTGGTAAAAATGTTGTTCTCAGGAAGTTGTGGATGAGATTCTGATGAAGAATTAGAATCACTGGATAACACGATGTTAAGATTTAAAAGCGCAATCGATACTGCTAGTTCCTGGCAATGAGGAACTGGCCTTAGTGCAGAAGGCAAATTTAGATACTCTATTTTGTCTCTATGCATTTTTGAAATACCTTCTGTTTTAGTCATACAAAAGTAGCAATCACTTACATGGTCAGTAGGTTCTCTCCACACCATAGAAACAGCAAACGGCATAGATTTTTTTTGCGGTACGTCCACTGCACTAAATTTTCGTGACAACTCACGCAACAAACATGAGGAGCCCAACTTTTATCTTGATTCTCAATTTGGCACTTAATATATTAAAAATAGGTTTTTTTACTCTCTCGGATATAGATCTAGCTTGGGACTTTATAATAAGTCTTTCACATATATAACAAAACTTATCGGCTGGATTTTTGCAACATTGACGACTCGAACTTGCCATTTTATATCAAAATCGACTTAAACACTTGACTGTACTGTAAACAAGACAGAAACCAACTAAATTGCAGAAAACAATAAAATTTCTAAAGGTTCGTACAATACTGTGAAAATAACCTCTTTGCGGTCTTGATGTACTTTTCGGTCTTAAGGCAGGTAAAAATAATTTTAAAGATCGCATTATATAAAAGAAAAGCAGGACGTGCTAGGCCATTTCTGGGAAAAAAAAACATAAAACGCAAAATAAGCATTCTCATCGATGTTACAAAAATTATGTTAACTTGTGTTATCGTTGCTGTCTGTAAAGCAAGAATTAAACGATAAAATTCAGAAAAATATAGTAATTTGAAAGATGTGTAAAATTTGTTGACTATAATAGAAGGTATGAAATTTTATGCAAAAACGAAATCTGTTTTAATAAAATTTATTTTTGTGATACCTAAGAAGCTTAAGTTTATCATTAAAAAATTTTGGTTTGTGTGGGAATAATCCACAAACTTCTTTAAAAATCGTAAATATTTTCCAGAAAAGATTCAAAACTTACATATAACGTATGTAAGTTAAAATCACATATCACTAAAAAATATCACAAGTTGTACATTTATTACCACCTAAACAATTAGAAAATGCAAAACATTTAAAAAAATGTATTATATTTTTAATTAAAAGAGAGTAAAATTAACAATTGTAGAGAAACCAAATCCAACATTTTCTTGAATGATGAACATGCGTTTAAAATTGTCCGAGAGCTGATAAACAATTTTGACTAGGTTTTTTGAGGCACTTTGGGAATTTGTGTAATTTTATTGTCCCCTAAATATAAAAGTCAAGGTCTGACTAAAAGGTAGCGGGCCCCTACCAACCCTTGAATTTTTTTAATTTAAGGGTTGCGTTGGTAGGAAGCCGTTACTTCGGAGTGCGATTTTTTCGCGTTAACAATACTTTCCTAATGGAATCGTAAAGATCTGCAGAAACTTCGATATGCAATTAAATAACAATACTTTTCTCATATTGAGAAAAGTAAAAGGCTAGATAAATATATTATAACAAATAGATACGTATTCTACAAAGTCAAACCGTTTCGGTTTGTAAACTGAAATATATTATTGAAATTCAAATTAATTTGATAACATTTTGTTTTTTGTTCAAGAGAGTGAAGGCGGTCAGTTTAATATATTAAAAATATTTTGCCATGGCGCTATATCTAATATTACCACTCAAAATAATGAGTGGTCATTTTACCGTTCGGGAATCCAGCACTTCGGTCCGAAAATCTAGGCGTTTTATCCTTTTTAACCGAATGTACACTACCGCAAAAACTTGTTATTTTAGATATTAAAGTGTGAAATTTATGAATTAAACTTTTTTTTTCTGGAAAAAAATGTTTTTACTAAAGAAAGAAGAATCTCCTCTTTTAATCTTGAACACCAACCAAGATTAGTTTTGTTAAAAAGAGATGTTTGATAGAGGATTTTTATGGGGTTAATTTGGTAAGCTAGGTGGCAAAAAGAAAAGGAAGTTGTGGACTTTAATAAAGATAATTGATACAGGGAGAAGTGTGCTTTCGATCCGGTACATATTACCTTTCAAAATCAATTGTAAAATGAAATAAAGATATAGAATAAAATTAATATTGTTGATATTAAAAATAAAATATGCAAGATTTGGCTAAAACCTTTTTTATTTTAATATTTGATAATTATTGTTTTAGGTATAAAAGAAGAAAGGAAGGTAGAAGAGGAAAAGAGAGACATTTCTGCCGCCTTCGCCGGCACTATAAAGTTTTCCAAAAAGGAGGAAGTGGATTTTTAAGAAGGTTAGTGTATTTTAAAAGGATCCTTGAATTTTTGAAGGAAAGAAGCAAAAGTAAGGTTAATAAGGTGAAAAAATTTTAAAAATCACACAAAATAAATAAATTACTTTTAATTAATGTGAAAGAATTTAAAAAATCACACAAAATAAATAAATTACTTTAAATTAATATTTAATTAACGAAAGAAATCTTTTTAAAAGTGTAGAGAGAAAAGAATTAAAGGCTGAATATGCCAAAACTGAGGCTTAGGCATAAAACGTGTTATCATCATAGAGTGGTTTAGGTCATGAGAAGGCTATCTAGTGGTATAAAAGACCTGCTTAGGTTGGCCTAGGTAAATATTATTAAGCTCTTTTTAAATTTCTATACCCTCAACGAATCTACTAAAATTGCTATAAGTAGTGTTATGTAATATTTTTGCGTTTCTGTGTGGACAAAAACTATGGTTGAGATCTTTTAAATGTATGCCAGAAGCACATATAGATCCTATAAGCTATTCGGATATTCTCGTTTTAAGTGATCCACAAGTAATCCCGACATAAGACCATATACAAAAATTACGATTTAAAAAATTTATAGCACTCTGTGAGAGTTTATCTATGATTTAACCAAATGATAACCTAGTTTATGTTTAATATTTTATGAAGTCTTAATATTTTGATAATGCTTCCCAAAACATTTTGTAACCTTTCCGTTGACAGCTATATTAGTGTATCGAATGTATTTAATTGACTCTGTATTAATAGTAGAGACAAGAGAGATTTTTTCTTAATTTTTTAATTTTGGTTTTCTCAATCAACCTGTTGTCTATTATGGGAACAAAGCATGTAAGCAATCTGTTTTAGAATACCGACCTTGTTTAACCAGTTGTCATTTGACATAAGTATGTTAATAAGTCTATTTATATAAAAACAATAGGTTGCTCATTTGTGTTGTGTTGGGTTTTATCTGGTGTTCTTACAATTGTTAGGATCTTGGTTGATTTGTAGGTTGAAACGGAGATTTTTTTCTTTCTTTGGTATAAACTGTTTCTTTCTTTAAAAAATCTTATTCAAATTTATTAATTTTACACAATGTTATTAAATATAACAAATATAGGTCATGGTGTAGGTTTCTTTAAGTTATCAACTACGCTTCAAGTGACAGTCTTTCATTAACAACGGTTGTCCACTTTGTTTAAATTATTAATACTATTTAACAAATATAATATTCCAATATTTTTAAACCTTAAATGTTTAACTTTAAAATGCATGTTCATCATTTTAAAAAATGGTGCCGTAAAGGGCTTGATTTCTCTAAAATTGATATTTTTTCTGTTTTTTTTTTTAATATAATACGTTTCCAAAGTTTTTTACCTTTTTAATTTTCTATTAAGTATCAGGTTTTTTGTGGCATTGATTTTTACTTATGTATTTTTCTTTCTTAAATTTTCTGTTCTGGTGAGTAAGTTTTAAACATTTTCTGCAAAAAAATTCCATTTCTTTTTTAAATTTTACCAATAAAAAAAAATGTTATGAAACTTTAACAATAGGAAATAAAAATGTTAAGAAGGTGTAACTTAATTAATTGACACGTGTATTAGATAATCTTATCTACCGTTAGAAATTCCCTACCTCAAAATTTCTATATCTTTAGGTTTTCTTCATTTTAAGTTATTACATAACTCTCTTGAAGTGCCCCTGTTGTGTTACGCAATCAGGTCTGTTACGTAACATAATTTAGTGGACTGTATAAAATTATAGGTCGGACTGGACTGACTCATCTTAATAATTTGTTTGCAAAATTATTTTTCTGTATTCAAAGTAAATAGAAGAATACCTTACCAAATGGATGATGTCATAGGAATATGCAGGATCTCGCTTCGTGGTAATCACTTTATTCGTAAAGTGTAGTAAGCACGTTTGTATACGTACGGAGTACCGGCACCGTTTCTGTAGGTTGCTTTCTTGATACTGGTTCTTTATACCGTAGATTGGTACGTAGCAATTTTTTTGTATAAAAGGTAAAATGGAGAAAAAATGGAATGGTCAAATAGGAACTTAAATGGTGTGGTAAAGGATGGTAAATAGCATTGATAAGCAAATAAAATTACCCGAATTTTCAAGTTATACAATACAGGGGATGTGAAATGTTTAAAAATCAATGAGACTGATAAATTGTATAGTCAAATAAAAGAAATGTTAACTGAGGGCGTACAAATAATAATTTTATATAGTAAGAAGCTAACTTAAAACTAAAGTAAAAAATAAAAAAGAGAAAAGAAGTGATGACAAAACAGCTCCTTATTAATACAGTGTCATTAAAATTATTAAATTAATAAGATAATGTGTATAAAATTAAGTTGATGTTTATATTTCATGCACTCTATTTTTTTTAGGCTATTTCGCTAACCTTTAATTTAGGCTTTTGTGTTTTTATTAACCTTTTAAAAAATCTACGTATTCTAAGATCTATTTAAAGATAATTATAGGTACCGGGTATAATATTAGGTTTTCATCCAAGCGAGAAAAAAAGTGTTGGAATAGGGGTCCAAAATGTAATAATAGATACCGTTTCTTTATAATTTAAAATTAAGAAAAACCATTGATATAGAGTTTTAGAGTTAGGGAATCACTGCTTCATCTCAATGGCAGAAAGAATTGTAAAATATATAAAACTATTTCGTCATCATTAACTTCTAATGCGGAAACACAAATTTTAAAATAATATATTAATACATGGTTTTTATCTACAATTTATAAGTAAAAAATTTATGTTGCTTCTGCATAGGAATTTTTTTAAAATTTATAATTTTCTAAAGTTTTTTTTTTAATTAATAAATGGCTCGTACAGGCTTCCAAGTAACTTAAAATAAAAAAATACATCACCACTGTTTTAATCCCAATTACAATAAGGTATAGCACGTGATATTTTTCTGTTAAATAAACATATTTTCCATAAAAGACAATGAGTTAAACAAGAAACGCACATGATTTCTTATTTGTTAAGTAAGTGTTGTACATTTTTGTGATTCGGATAATTTGGGGTTAAGTTAATAAAGATTTAACGAAAACAAAACGTCCTAAGAAATTGTTGACTCTACCAATAGATGAAGCGCAAAAAGTTACAATAGGAATGCATTTTTAAATTTTTTCTAACTTTTGAAATAAACTCATAAAAAAATTAAAACTAAAATCGGAAATTTTAGTTTCTTTGCCATATTTCCGAAAGAACAAAATAGAACTTTAATTTTTAACGGTATATTACACAGCTCCACAATTAAAATTAAAGTTCTGTACATTGCACAAGACACTATATTCTCATGTCTTCGAGGTCGCTGAATCCGAATCCGGGGCCAATTTGACCCCATCAGGTCGTCGTTAGGGTCATTTCAAGATCAAATTTACGAAAATACACTTGAGTGAGAATAAATTATATATCTTTATGTTTGTCTGAATTCAAATCCGAAGTCTGTTTATCTCTACAGGGTCAAGGTCAATGTCGTTTCAAAGTCAAATTTTTCACAAAGTACTTAGGTGAGAACAAATGATCTATCTTTATATTTTTGAGGTTGCTGAATTTAAATCTGTATGGTCTCTTTGACCATACAGGTTCAAGATCAAGGCGATTTAAAGGTCAAATTTTAAAAATAATACAAAGTTAAAACAAATGTTTTACTGTATGTTTTTGAGGACGCTGAATTTAAATCCAAGGTTTGTTTGACCCTACTAAGTATGAATTAAGTCTTAGGTACTTGCTTAAGCTTCTTCTGTTAACCGTTTTGTATGGTATTTGACATTTTTATTTTGGGACTATCTCAAAATTGGTTGTCTTTTACGTTTGGTTCATGTTTTATTACTTTCTCACTTTAATGACCAGCAGTAATCTGTCATCATGTTCGTATCCCACCGTCCCTGATATCTTTATTCCATTTCTTTTATATCTTGATGTAACTTTGCGGTCAAACAGGCCTTGGATTTGGATTTAAAGTTAAATCAATCAATTTTCAAAAACCTATCAATATACTTCTTGATTCTACTTGAGTTTTCTTTATCGTTTGAACTTAAAACGATATTAACTTTTAACCTGTAGGGTCAAACAAACCTCGAAGAAAAAAAAAAGAAGTACATGAAGAAGAGGGAGAAAACGATGAGAATAAAGAAATTTAAAAAAAAAGGAGACGATGGAGCAAATGGTAAAGTAGAAGAAGAGGAAAAACTTTTAGATGAAGATTTTTGTAAAAAGATAGGATTCCCAAAACCATACATCGAGAAGCATTGAATGATCTTGTACGGGATCTAGGTTTATCGAAAGATAAAGCGGAATAATTAGCTTCATACATGAAAGGCAACAACTGGCTTTCAAAAGGCAGTAAATAACCTATTACCGAGATGGAAAAAAGGATTTCGAAAATATTTCACCATGGTCAAAACCACAACTAACCACAACATCAAGGACTTTTATAAACTAGGATGCTTGATGAGTATAAAGTTACATTTTTTATATTCACATATAGATTACTTTCTAAAAAATCTATGTATTATTTTTAAAATTTAACCTTAAGATGACCTTGACCCTAACCCTGTATTTTTAAACAGACGACAGATTTGAAATCGGCAACCTTGAAAACATACAGATATATCATTTGATCTCACCTAAGTACTTTTTGAAAAATTTGACCTTCAAACGACCTTGATCTTGACACTGTAGAGATAAACATACCTCGGATTTAAATTCAGCGACCTCGAAAATATAAATGTAAATCATTTATTTTTACTTAAATGAATTTCTGTATTTTTGACCTTAACGACGACCTGATGGGGTCAAACTGACCCCAGATTCGGATTCAGCGACCTCGAAAACATAAGAATATAGTAGTCTTGTCCAATGTACAAAACTTTTATTTTTTTTTGTGGGGCTGTGTTATTGAACTCCCCAATACACAACTTTGCCAAATTACATAAAAAAGGAGTCCATAAATTAATTTTTTATCCGTTATGTCAAAAAAACTCGAGCAAAGTTATGTGAAAAAATAAAATAATAGCACGGAAAATGCTTACATCAAAAGAAAGTTCTGAAAGCTCTGCCAATTAAATTAAATGTTAAAAGCATCGCCAGTAAATAGAATTAGACAGAGATAAATAATAACCAATTAAAAGCACCCTGTTACAGCATAAAAAATTCAGTATTGGGTCTTATAAAGCGATTTACGCCAGAGCCTCACGTCGCGCGGACCGGAGGCAATTTCCCTTTTCCGACACTTCTTTTCGGTATCAGTGCTTCTTGTTACGCATCCTAATGCGCCTGGAGCCTTCCTGTGAAACGCTTCAAGACGTGACTCTGGCAAATTGGCCCTGAAAATTTGACTACTTAATTTTATTTTGATTGTGCAAAATGTCGTACTTTTAATTAGTTAAGAGTCTGAAATTGAGTTTTTTGTCCGTGACTTAGATGTTTTAATGGCTTTAACTTTAATTGTTAATTAGAAAACAAAAGTTTTGTAATTTTGCTTTAATACTTTCCAGTCTCGTATTAAAAATAAACTGCTATATTTACAAAATAAAAAATAATTTAAGCTTGGTCTAGATGCCATGTTAATCAAAACGTTGATTGCATCTTTGTGTTAAATTTATTAAAATGTCATTAGAATATTAATAGCGTATGTCTTTAAAAATATAAAAAAAGTCTTGAAATTTATATATATATATATATATATATATATATATATATATATATATATATATATATATATATATATATATATATATATATATATATATATATATATATATATATATATATATATATATATATATATATATATATATATATATATATATATATATATATATATATATATATAAAAAAAACATAGTTATACAAAAAAAAGTTGGGTATATTTTTTATGAGACATAGCTTTGCTTTACCATTTTGCCTAACGTCAAAAAACTGCTAAAAAAATGTGTAAATTATCCAGGAAAAAAACTACATCCAACTTTACCTTTATATATAAAAGAAACTGCTTAATCCAATTTCTTGACTGGAATTAAGGTAGAACAATGAAAGATGGCCCAAGTACAGATGGCATCTTTCCGGCTCTCCTATGTACAGGGGAAGAGACGTTGACAGACCTCCGATTAAAGTTAGTGTTGTTTTTATACTTAAACTGGGAAAGAACTTATATGACACTTCCAAGGCATTTAGACCGAACAGTCTCACCTCTTGCCTGCAAAATAACTGGATGAGGGTATTAATCGGCTCATTAGAGATAAAATTCTTACTTCTAAGAAGAAAATACATCCATCTCAACATGCGTATCACTCCGAAAAATCTACTTAAACAGCCCTTCTCTAGTTGACCGGATACATAGCATGCTAAAGACAAGGAATGCCATAATAGCCGCAGAGGATATCCGCAACACTTTTGTGACTTTTTGTGGTGAACAGCCTGCCGTTTAAGCAAGAAAAATGGGTATGAAGGTGGTGGGATTAAGTTATTATATTTGCATCGAAGTACATGACGATCACCCGCCAACACTAAGAAGTAAAATGCCATAAGTACCTAACAAAGTTAAAGAATGGTGCAGTCTCTATTCGTTAAGTATTAATTCAGGGAAACCGAAGAACTATTCACAAAAAACAAAATAATGATTACTGTATCACTTTAAATAAAAAGTGAGGATTAAGTTTTCAAGAACAGTGTTTGCTACCTGGGAGTAACCCTTGACAAAAAAATTTAGCTGGTAAACACATCTGAGTACAATCAGAGAAGGCTAAAAATATCCTCTGGGCTTGTCAGAGAACGATGGGTAAAAGCTGGGATCTCATGCCGAGAATGGTCATTTGGAGCTACTTGGCAAATATGATCCCACAGCTGAATTATGGGTCGGTCGTGTCATAGCCAGCAGCCAACAAGACCGCTAAGAAAGGCAGAATAAAAAAGGTATTGATACTAACGCGTTTAGGGATGACAGAAACCTTCCGGACGACCCCCACTATGGACAAGAGGTATATATTCTGCTTGCAACACCCTTACATCAAATATAAAAATGGAGCTTTTAGGCTTAGATCAGTAAAAAAAAAGACATAAGGTCATGCTTTACTTCTTAGAGATGTGGGAGAAAATGACATCATCATGACCTTAAAATTGAGTTGTCATATCAAGAACCTACTACTACTACAGAAACATAAAACAAAGATCCTGGACAGAAGCAAGTGAAAGGATCAAATGAAAAACATTCTTACGTTTAAAGGACTGGTCTAGTTCACAGATGAGTCTTAAAATAGAAATGGAACTGGAGCGAAAGTGACAATCCAAGTACAAAGTTAGCTCTTGCCCTTGAGGATCATCCAACAGTAGTTTAAATGGAGGTGTATACTTTGGACAAGTATTACAGAGATAAACATCTGTACATCTGTAGTATTGCAGGACCAGCACTACATTTGCTATATTAAGTATTTGAGTCTAAGCTAGTTATGGACTGTATGAAGACTCGCAACACATTAGCAGAGTCCAGTTCGGTCAATTTGGTACGGGACATACTGAAATCAAAGGCAACGAGGAGGCAGATAAACTGGCGATAGTGAATAGTAATAACACAAACTTAACAGTACCCACCCCACCTCCTAGGTACACCAAAGATTAGACCATAGGAATGTTTGAGGAACTACGGTTAACATGCATAGATGATAATGCTTAAGTGGCCTTTAGAGGAACTTGCAACCAGATCATTGGGCATGGGGATGACTTAACTAAGAACGGTCGGTAACTCATGAGTATTATAAGCGTATAAATCATTTAATATTAGTCCTCATTACTGCATAATTTTTAATTACTAGATGATTAAAGTATGGGTAACTTAAAATATACCAAACAAACATTAACTTTATTTATAACCTTGTCATTCGAATAACAGTTATTTAAACAACTGTCGTGTTGGTCCTTTAAAATCGAAATATTTTTTAATTTTTTTTTTTCAAAAACTATAATATTTACAATTTGTTAAAAAAAGTATTGCTAAAAAACATCATTACTTACTTGGGCATTAATTGGCGATTAATAATCTCAACGCTTAACGCACTTGTTAGGCGCGCGCGTTATATGGCCTGGATCATTAATCGCCCTTATTAATACCTCTGCTTGCTAAATAGCTATAAAAAAGTACTTCTATAGTATTTCCATGTGGTCTGTGAATCCAATTACCACCGAAGACAAAAAGCAGGCCTTATCAAAACTCTGACAGACCGAGCTAAAAGAATATGTAAACCCCAGCATTAAAATGTAGAGTTACAACATTTGAAGAAGGCGTAGATCAATAACGGCTACACAAGGAATGAAGTCAGACATGTACAAAAACCACAACACAAGAAACAAAGAGAGGAACATTCCCCAAAGAAAACAACGGTCCTGCCCTATATTAAATATGCAACAGACCGAATAGGAAGGATTTTGGAGAAGCACAAAAAGAACTGTTTTTAAACCTACAACCACAATACAGCAAAGTTTAAGATCTGCTAAGGATAAAAGTAGCCCCCTCTCGACAGAATTCCATGCAGCTATTAGTCGGTTTATAGAGATTTAACAAAGCGCAGTATCAACACCATGCTTAAAGAACACAAAAGGAGTTTTCGATATAAACAAACGGATAAATCCGCTGTGGCTGAACACGCGCTTTCACAGGGCAATCATAGGATCCTTTTTGATAACACACACGTCCTAGATAGAACAGCCAATTTTTATCCAAGAATATACATGGAGGGCAAAAACATAAAAAAAACAACTTTAAAAGAAATGAAGAGGGCCTTAATTTTAGTAAAACTTGGATACCAGCACTAAAAGATACAAAATCCCTTTTCCATTGGCTGGAACTAAACAGAAAGCCCCACCCACTAAAACTCCAATAAAAGCAGAAGCCTCGACAGCCACCGCAACAGTCAACCGTGAGCCGTCAGAAAGAGTACTTCGACTTCGGACCCACCTTTCATAATGTATGCTGCAGTAGTAGATGAAACGTCAGGTAGAAATACCAACAGACCACGGCAAATAAGCCCGGAAAACCCATATAATCTAGTTAAATTACCTTCAGTTAGCATAATATATTATGTGAAACGGTAAAAGCTTTAAAATTTTAATATTTTTATACAAAAATCAAATACATTTTATTCCTTAAAAAAGAAATAAGTTATAGTCATAAATATTATGTTAGTACAAAAAATATTTCACCTAAAAAAATATAATTACTTTTTTACCATTTTAAGGGTATTTAAGTTTTTTGTCAGATTAATAAAAATAATAATTATAAAAGGTTATCGCACAGTTAAGCATTTAACAAAAAAGTTTAGAGTTTGCTTACAATATTTCTCAGGGTTGTTGATTGCTTAAGCTTCTACTTTTTTATTTTTAAAGTGCCATTGCCTTTATTCTTTAATCTTGCGTTTAAAAAGATAGCAATGGCTTGTTAAGAATTCAAACTTTAAATATCACTTAACAACAAACAAAATTAAAGTAATTTATTTTGACAGACGACCTCTTTTTTTAGGAAACAATTAAAAATCTCCTTAAGCTTTTCTAATTAAAAATTACAGCTCAAGGCATTAAAACAGAAAAGTCAAGAGCGGAAAAAGCTTATTATATTTTCCTTCTAAACTAATTAAAAGAATGTCATTCTACACAATCAAAAATAAAATTGAGTATTTAAATTTTTAGTGCTTACTTATAAAAGTTAAGAAACACTTTAAGGCGCACAAGGTACGTAAACATATGCAATAACATTAAAAATTATGATTTAGAAACCCAAATTACTGTTCTCATTTTTGTCTGAGCTGATTTTTTTTTAATTTAAGTTTTCTTTTGTTTTTGGCTTTTGGCTTTAGCCACATGGTCAGTCTCAGTTTGTAAACTTATTTAATAAAGGCATTTATATATAGCAAAATATTTCTAATTCAAAAAGCTACAATTTAATACCTTGGTAATTTTT
>JAHBCN010012904.1:0-25554 GCA_019359885.1 Listronotus oregonensis
ATGCAAAATGTATGGAGGTAACTATCCTTTCTTTTTTTTAAGGACCCAAAAAACAAAAACCCCTTTTTGCCGGTAGCTGTGCTTCCTTTTCCTTACTCCGCTGTGCAATGAAGAAATGGAAAAAAATTGAAAAAATATCGGAAAAAAACATTTCCGTCTTAATACGAAGAATTAAAAAAAAAAAAATTTTTTTTTTGATTTTTGAAATGAAAAATTTGGCTGTCATTAAAAAATTTTTTTTTGGGGAATGTAGATCTTAAAAAATTTTATGGGACCTTTTTGCGCCCCTTGGTTTAGGGTATTTCGTAAAAATTTTTTTTTTTTTAAAGGTGGCTCATAAAAATTTTCTTTTTTTTTTTTTTAATTTAAAAGGGGGGAAAAAAACCCCCTTTTTTTTAAAAACCCAATTATTGGTCGGAAAAAAATTTAAAAAAAAAAGGGGGGCTCCTTTCCCCAAAGGGCCCAATTTTTTTAAAAAAATCGGTGAAGAAATCCAAAATCATGGTCGAGAAAATTTTGTTGCACCAGTGTTTTTTTTTACATATGTCAATGGTTTTTGTATTTTTTTTAAATTTATAACTTTTTTTTGATATTAAAGGGTTTATTACTAGCAGTTCTTTTTTTTTTTTTAAATTTTTTGTGTTTTTTTTTGACTAGCTACAAGTTTTTTTAAAATTTAAATTATTTTTCCCAATAAAACAATCATTAAAAGGGTTGGGACATTTATTCGGCCCAACGTTCTAAAGGGGGGTTGGGGTTTAAAAAAAAAAAGGCCCAAAAAACCCCTTTTAAGGGTTCAGAAATATATTTTGCAAGCTCAAAACAATTTACAGAATGCTGTCCTCATATTTTGCCCCTCAACCCCATCCTTTCCCCCGGTCTACTACTTACTGGGATTGGGATACTTTTTTTGAGTCAGAAAATTAGTCGTAAGTGATAGTAAAATGGGCGATTAAAAAAACGAATATCTCGAAACCACTTGAAATATTTTTTAATTTTTTTATAGACCTTTCGTGGGAAAGGAAAAACGGGTTTTTGGGGGAAAAACACTGGAACGTTTCTTTTACATAGTGAAATGCGTCAGGCCGGAACTTTTGGCTAGATCTCTTTTTTTTTTTCAATTTAAATAATATTTTTAAGCGGTCTTAATTCAACGGGAAAAAATACCAAAATAGCTATTTTACTTTTTTTTAAAAAATACGAAAGAGTCACAAAATGGCCCTCGGCCTTCTTTGGATGATTCTATAGTTAAAGGGGTTTGCTAATATAAAATTGCAAGCCCAAAAGAAAAATTATTTTAAAAAAGGGGCCAAAAATTTTTTTTTTACTATTTATTTTTTATTCTATGTAAAAAAAGAATTAAGCATTAAGTCCTTCTAGACGGGGTTTTTAGTATTTTATCTATGTGTTCTAAAAAATTTTCCCCCAAAGGGGTTTTTATTTTCGTAATGTACAAAATACCTTTTTGAGGACAAGCTAAAAAAATTTTTTTTTAAAAAGGGTTTGCAATCTTTTAATGTATTTTTTTTTTTGGGGGTAAGTTCCAGTAGTCAATTATTTAAAAATTTTTTTTTCACTTAAAGGGGGGAAAGGGGCAAGCTTATATTTTTTTTTTACGATACGATACGTTTTTTTTTTAAAAGATTCCGGGGGAATACATATTTGAAAACCCCCTTTTGGGTTTTGTTTTTTCCCCCCATTTAGATCTACGGTTGAAGTCCAATGCCAATTTTTTTTTTGGTTTTTTTTATTTTAAAAAGGGAAATTAAAAACCCCATTTCTTTTCTTACAAATTTTAAAAATGTATGGGCAAAGGTGATATTTTTTTTTTAGTGAGAAAAATTTTTAAATTTAAAAGAAAAGTTTAAATTTAAAAATCAAATTATTTGAAGGGAAAAAATTTTTTTGGTTTTTTAAAAAAAAGTTTGGGGTTTTATAGACAGTACAATCAATTCCCGAAACTATAGGGGTTAAATTTAAAAATCATAATGAATTTTTTTAAAATGAAAACCCAAAAATATTTTTTAGTCTATCAGAGAAGCATTCTTTAAATTTTTTTTTTTTTCCCCCCAAAAAAAATTAAAATTTTTCTTTTAAAACCCCTTTTTTACAAGACTAAAAAATTTAATTGGGGAAAAAAACGTATGATTAAATAATAAAAAATTGACAATTTTTTAAAGTTTTAAAATTTATTTAAAAAAAAAGTTTTTTATAAAATTTTTTTTTTCGAAAAGTTATTTGAACTTTCGTCCCCGTCTTTAAAATTTTTTTCCCCCCCCAATTATGGTTTTCAATAAACGAAGTATCAGGAAGTAAATATTTTAGTAAAAATGTGTTAGATAAAGTAAATTTTAAAAATTTCTTTTATTTTCAAATAGAAAAAAAAACGTCAGTTTTTAATAATCCCTTTTTAAATTTTTTTTTTTTAATTTTATTACAATATTAATATTTTAACCCCTATTTTTTTTTTTTTCATAAATGAAACCTCTAATTAATAATTTGTGGTTTTTTTTTCCGACGTTTTAAACAGAAAAGTTTTAGACACATCTAATTTTTTTAAAAAAATGTTTTTAACCCCAAATTTTTTTTTTTAAGCAAATGAAATTTGGTTATTTGTGATTTTTTGGGTTTTTAAAACTACTAAGATTTAAGTTTTGAGTTATGATCAATATTATATTCCCCAAAAGAGCGAAAAAGTCCCTTTAAAGAAAAAAATTTTGTGCTTACTATAGGAAATAAAACCCCCCAAAAGTAAAATAAATTTTTTTTTATCAAATGGGTGTTTGAATTTTTTTTCTTTTTTTTTAAAATTTTTTAAAAGATCCCCCTTTTAAATTTTAGGGAAAATTTTATTAGCACAGCTTAAATAATTTAACGCGTACGAAATTACAGTGGTAGTTTCTCCCGATTTATAGTATTTTTTTTTAAAAATTTTAAAAAATTTTTTTATACAGTGTGTCCCAAATTGGGCCCCCCCTGTATTGGTAAAATCGGGGGGAAAATTTAGCTACATGTTGGTTATATTAGAAAAAAATTTTGGGCAATTTAATTGCAAAATTAAATCTGCTTTCAAAATTTTTTTTTCTTTTATGGTTTTTGGGGAAATTAAAAAAAAAAAAGGTTTTTTTAAATTTTCCCTTTTTTTACTTTTTAAAATTTCATTTTGAAATTTTTTTGAAAATTTAATTTTAAAAAATTTTTAATTTATTTTTTTGAGAATTTTTTAAAAATTTTTTGGTTTTCATACTAGACTTAATGGCCCCCCCGTTTCATAAAAAACAAATGATACGCATTCGGGCGCATCAACTTAACCATAGACTTTTAAAAGATTTTTAAAATGTTTAAACTTGTTACCCTATGGATCTTTTGTGGGGGGAATTTTTCAAACATACAAAAAGGGGGTTTTTTTTGCAAAAAAAATACTTCTTAATATTACCTTAAACTGAAAAAATTTAAAACCAACAAACAAAAATGTTTCAGTAATAAAAGAAATAAAATCCACACATTTCTTTTTTTTTCCAACCCAGGGTTACTCGGCGCCCGGTTTGGGTTTAAAATGGAAAAAAACCCCATCCTCCCTTGTTCTTTTCCCCAAAAAATTTCGGGGGAGAAAACCCCGTACACCTCTTTTTTTGCGTGTCCCCATAAAAAAATCAGGGGTGTGATGTCCCTTTTTTAAAAAAAGGGCCCATTAAAAATTATGTTTTTTTTTAAAAAGGTTTTTAAAGGACCTTCATCCCCCCCGGTCCTTGCGCTGGACATCCGTCTTTGGAAACAAATTATTCATTTTTTGGGAAACTGTATTTATAATGGCCAAAAAAATTTTCTTGCAGGAGTAGAAAACCCCCTATCTCCATTCGAAGTTTCTTCAAAAATAAATGGTCCAATTAAACGGTTATCTAAAACAGATAAATAAATGTTTTATCAATTGTGGACAAAATTTAAAAATTTCCATTCAAAACCCCCTATAAAAACACCAGACAAAAACCAAAAACCTTTTTTTGGGGTTTTTTCTTTAAATTATGTGAATTTTCTGAACAAGGGGTAATTTTTTGCCTAGTCAAAATTCCAAAATTTTAAAAAACCCCGGGTTTCGTCTGCCCAGAGCCGGATTGGAAATTGGGTATCTTTGACATTTAGTGATAAACCATTTTTTAAGGTGATTTGTCTATTGAAATCACCCAAAAAGGACCCTGGAAACCCCGGGTTTGTGAGGGGGGAAACATTTTTAAAGACCGATGCACAGATGACTTAGGAATTGTCTGTTCTTCCCTTTTCTAACCGATGTTGTGGGATCATCTCTAACTTTTTTTTTAAAAACCCCTCTTGCTTCATTATTTTTTATTAAGTTTTGGGTTTCCCTTTTAAAAACCCCCAAAAGCTCGTTCGTAACTAAGAACCTAAAATTTTTTGGTTGGTTTTCCCTCCAAAAATTTTTTTTATGAAACCAAACTTTTATTTCTTTGTTTTAAAAAAAATTTAAACATATCCCCCTTTTTTTTTGGGAAAAAATTTTGACCATTATTTAAATTTTAAAAAATAACCAAAACTTAAAATTTTTTCAAAAAGGGGCTTTCTAAACGAAAAAATAAGTTTCCCCTAATTTTGACATTTACATTATTTAAATTAGAAGATGTTTATCTTTTTTTTTATAAAACCCGGGCCCCCTTCAGCCCTTGTTCCCCCCTACAAAAAAAATAAAAAAATTAAATTTTTTTTTGACTAAACAATCTGAAAACCTGACTTTTTGATACAAAATGAAAAGCTTTGAAGAATTTTTCCCTAATATAACCAACACTGTAGCTCTAATGGTTTCCGGTTACCAATACATGTGGGCCCCCAAATTTTGGGAAAAATGTAAAACGCCAAAAAAAAATTTTTTCTTGAATACTTGTGCGGGCCCAAAGGGTTTCCCCCTGTTACCCATGATTTTCCCCAAAAAACCCCGGGGACGGGGTAACCCCCCAATTAACTAACTAAACCAACGGTTTTTTCGCTTTTACGTCTTATTTAAAATTTGCATTGGGGTTTTTTTACAGATCTTTTACTTTTATCACCTGTACTTATTTATCAATAAAGGGAAAGGGTGGGTTTTAAAGTTTTTGGGGGAAAATGTAAAAAATTTGGGTTTTCGGTTTTCATTTGGGCCTTAAAAAACCCAACATTTAAAAGGGATTTTCCCTTTATCCCGGGGTTTTTTTTTTTTGAAAAAAACCAATTAAATTTTTTTTGATCTTTTAAACCCAGGGGGTCTTCTGCGTTGACACTGGGTTAAAAAATGTTTTTAAAAAAAAAAATTTTAAAGATTAAAAATTTAAAAAAACAATTTTGGAAAGGCCTTTTTGCAAAAATTTTTTCAAAAAATTTTCCCTTTAAATTAAAAGGGGTTTTTCCCTTTTTTTTTAACCCCAAAATTTTTTTAAAAAAACTATAAAATTTAAAATTCAAATATAAATCATTCCCAAAAAGGGTTTTGGGTCACGGGGGTAACGGGAATATTCCAATGTCTTGTCGACACAGGCTACTACTGCTTCTAAGTTTTAAAAAATTACATATAGTAAACCGGGGAAAACCCCCAAATTTTAAAAATTTGGTTTTTTAATCAGTGAATAAATGTCATTTCTATTTGTTTTCCAAAAATCGGAATTTTGTTTGAAAAAAAAGTGAAAAAAAAAAGTTACTTGCTTTAAAAGTCGTCAATTATAATTTTTTCAGTTTTTTTTCTTCAACGATATTAAAAATATTTTAGATTTTAAAATTTTTCTTAAAATTTTTTAAATTTTTTTTTAAATTTATGAAATATTATGTTTTATATTTAATTGGCTTTAAAAACCCATTTATCTTAACGTAAAATAAGGGGAACCCCCATTTTTCCCTTTTTTTTTTTGAATGAAATAAAAATTTAAAGGGAAAAAAAAAAAATTTTGGGGAAATCGGCGGGACTTTGTCGTCACAACCGTTTTGGTCTGGCGTCAAATTTAAAAAGCCACCCCCCAAAGATTTTGGGGGGTGGTTCTTTATGGGTTGCCCAAAATCAGCATGGGTCTTTAGTTGGGTTTTTTCTTTTTTTTTTCCCCAAAGGGGGGAAGGGGCCTCCCAAAAACCCCCCCAAAAAAAAAAACTAAAGGAAAACCCGGCCCCAAAAACGGCCAACCGGGCTTGCTCGCCCCGGGTTTAAATTAAACTAAAATTTGGTTGGTATTGGCAAAACCTAGGTAAACCGAGCCCCCCGCTCGGAAGACATTTTTTTGTGGTGGAGAACGCATGAGACGGGGAAAAACAATTTTTTTCCCCAAAATTTGGGTCCTGATTTTCTTTCAGTACCTTAACTTTAGTAATTCTAAGACATTATTTTTTTAAACATCTTTTGCAATTAAAAAAAAAAGCAGATTAAGGAATGAGTCAAAGATAGTTTTTTATTAATTCTTGGTAAAAAAAAAAATTTTATAAAGTAACTATTTTAACCCACTTCTTTAAAAAAATTTTGGTTTATTTTTTTTAAAAAAAATGGTAAATTTTATAGATGGTCTTTTAAAATTTTTTTGTTCCTTTAAAGGGAAAGGCCCTATTTTGTCTACGGGGAAAAAATTTTTTTTCAAATATTTAAGTTAATTTTATTAATTTATCTGGACTTTACTATATCAAAATTATGTCAATAAAAGCTAAAAAATTTTCCTCTGTTGTGTTTTTCCCCAAGGGATCAAAAAACCAATTTTTAAAAAAATACCAATAGGCTAATAAAAATTTTCAAGCCCAAAAAAATCTCGCCAAGATCGAGACCAAGGCCACAAGCAAATTTTGCCTTACTGCACTGTGCAAAAAAAAAATAACAGGAGGCTTCAAAAAAAACGGATCTAAATCAAAACACCCCGCGTTCCCAGGGGCAAGAAAAACCCCAAAATGACGTCAAGCTGACGGGGGAAAAAAAAGAACTGGAGGTCTGGGAAAAAGCAACAGGGTAACTCTCCTGGGGGGACCAGGACTTTGGGGGAAAAGAAGGGCCAAAAAAAAATCGGATGAGTTTAAAAAAAATGGATCATCCATACCATATTTTGGGCCAGAACCTGCCCTTGGAGTGACCAAAACCAGGGCAGGGGGGAAAACCAGGGAAAAGGTTTCGAAACAAACACAAGGAATACTAGGAGAACCCTGAAAAAGACAGGGAAAAAGGGAAAAATTCCCCTTAAAAAACGAAGGAAGAACTACTCAGACAAAGTAGGAAAAGACTTATAACAGTAGGGTTCCTAAAAAGGGCTAACCTAAGGGCACCAAAAAAGATAGGCTCATACAATGGGGAAAAATTCAGAATGTGCGACAAAGGAAAAAGGGAAAAAAGCCTACCACATTTATTGTGAATGTACGTTAAATCACAAAAGAAGACCCTATTTAGGAAACCCCAAAATACCAAAGGTTTTAACCAACGGGGGTCTCGGGTTATAAAAGACTTTAGAAGGAACAAGACTAATGGGAGGAGGGGGAAAAAAAACAATGGGAAATTAAGCAAAAAAGCCCAAAAAGGCTGCGCTCCCCCGGGGGAGTGAAAGACGGCTCCCAGGAAGAAGAAGAAGAAAAGCCAACCCAAAAACTGAGAGCGCAATACCAAAACCAGGTTTTTTTACGCAAGACCAATCCAAAATGGCTAAGTCTTTCCTTTTGGGGCCTTTCATTTGGGGCACTAGTTTTTTTAAAGTTTTTTGGATCAAAAAAAAATTTATGCAAAGGGCCCCTTGGGCCCTTTCCCAAATTTCCATGTCTGAGGGGTTTTTTTAAAACCCTTTGGGGGTTTAATCTCCATTGTCCGTTAAAAATTTTACAAAACGGTTTTTTTTCTAAGACACCTAATCGATTTATGGTTTAAACAGTTTTTTTTTAAAAAAATCAATTATTTCTAACATTGGCGCCTTTATTTTTGCTATAAAAAAAATGTATGAATTTTAAAAAAGGTATATTTTTTAAAAAAAAATTCACCCCCAGCTACTTTTTTCCCCTTTTTGATAGTTAAAAAAAAAACATTTGTTACACGGGCCTTTGTTTTACAACTTATTGTTTTAAATTATTTTTTTGTTTCCAAAAGGGTTTTTTAAATTTTTTGTCGCTATTGTCCAGTTTTTTTTCCCCTAGGTACTTCTTTTTACAGTTAAAAAAAAGGGGGAAATTTTTTAAAGATTAGATGTTTGCCCAAACCAGGATTAACGAGGTGGTTGTGGAAAAAAATTTTTAAAATGTGTATCTTTAAAGATATTGATGATTGGAAATTTTAAAATTGGTTAAAATTTTTTTATTTGGGTTTTTTTTAAAATTTTTTTTTTTATTTTAAAAATATCCCTTATAAAAAAAAAAAACCCCTTTTTTCATTACGGGGCCCGATATCATCCCCCAACCCTGAGAAAATTTTTTTTTTGGCACTTTATATGTTTATAAAAGGGAAAAGGGGGGACAACAGGTTAAAACGGTCATTTTCAATCTTGATAAAAAGGGGGTGGAAAAAAAAAAGAAGAGGGGTCAGAAGATAAACCCCTTTATGAGATACCCCCCATAAAAACATCATGCTATAATTACAGCAACCACTTTACAAAGGTTATCCAAATAGAAAAAATAGAACAGAGACCTCCCCTAAAAAAAAACTTAATCCCCCCTTTTATTTAATTGGCTCGAAAAAAAAAAAACCGGGGTTGGAAAAGTCATCTATGAAGAAAAAACCGAGAATGCAGAATAAGGTAGGGCTTACAACATGTTACAGTTTTTTCCAAAAGTGGATTTGAAAAAAAAACAACACAGTATCATGGGGTCAGTTAAAGAGCAAAACAACGAAAAGCTTGTCATCTTTACGAGTCAAGTGGGGGGAAAACTAATCAGTTTCTATAAAGTCAGGAAAGGTGAGGCCCCAAAAAAAAAAACGCTTAAACAAAAAGAATATGGGGAAATTTCTTCCAAAAAAATTGATAAAATGAATCCCATAGCTGCTGGTTTTCAAACCCCAAAAATAAAGGCAGGTTGAAAAATAGTTTTTTTGAAGTTAAACAAAACCCTTTCCCACCCGTTAGGCGAAAAAGAATAGTGCTAGGTCAATTTACAAGTCTGCATTTAAAAAAAAAGTTCATGGACGGGGTGAGTCTGACTGACGACAACTATGTTTTTTTTGGGGGGGGTTTTTAAAATTGGGCCCCAAATTTTTTAAAAAAGGGAGTGAAGGAAAAAAGACACAAGGTTTTTTAAAAAATTTTTTTGATTATTTGGGGGGTTTTTATTTGACTCTATTAAGTCCTCTTGTAAATCTGAAGTTTTATAAACCATAAAAATATTATGGTTTTAGCTAACCACTTTTTTAATAAAATATGATTAATTTAAAAATCCGTCATCATCATTTTTTTTTTTTTTTGTTTCTTTTTTAAAAAAAATTTTTACCTTTGCGTTAAAAATAAATTTCAGTTAAGGGGCCCAACATTTTTTTCCCCCCCCTTTTTCCCACGCCGGGTTTATTACATAAAAGGGGGGGTTGTGACACTGAAATTCGCCCTTCTGTCTTACAAATAAAATTCAAGCTTACACACAAAAAAAAAACCGGAAATAAATTCTGTTGCCATCTTAAATTCGGGGAAACCCGGGGGCCCCAATGGCGCAGTTTGATGTACCCCGAAATCCCTGGATACTACAAACCCAGTCAATAATTTCCCCTTTTTCTATTACACGACGACCTTTTCCCGATATCATGGCGGGGGGGCCCGGGGCTGTTTGCATGAAAAAAAATTTGCTTTTTTAAAGGGCGGGGTTTTTCCCATTGTAAACCTAAATTTGTGGGGGGGGGTAGGGGTTAAAAAATTACCCGGTTTCTCGTTCGATAAAAATAACATGAATGTATGATATAAAATTTTTTTTATTATTTAAAAAAATAATCTCGCTCAAGCCCCCCGGAAAAATATGGCCCAAAAATTTTTCCCCGCCCAAGTGAAAAACCAAAAATTTTTTTTTTAATTTTTAAAGTAATAATTTGGGGGCTTTTCTAATCCCCCCCCCGCATTTTTACGTAAAAAATAAAATTTGGGGAAAAAAAAAAAAGTGGCTTTGTTAACCAGAACTAACCACCCCCGGGGCCAGAACTTGGGTTTTTTTAAATTTGTCTAAATTATCCCAAAAAAGTTATTAACAAAATTTTTATAATTTTTGATATGGTAGAATTTAAAAAATTTTTTAAAAAAAAAGTGTAATTTTTTTCCCCCCGGGTTTTTCTAATACGTTGTTAAAATTTTGTTAAAAACCCTTTTATGTAGGGATAATTTAGAAAAAAATTAAAAAACCCCTAAATTCAGTCATGGGGGTTTTAAATTTGGGGGTTTTAAACAAACCCCTTTTTTTAATTTTCCCCCAAAATTTTTTTTAGACGTCAAAATGCGGGGATGTATTAAAAAAGACCCCAAATTATTGCATTAAAATGTTATTTTTTAGCCGAGTTCCTGCATAAAAAAAGCATGTTTCATGCCCCCAACCCCCAAGAAGCTCGCGAGCCATTTTTTGGGGGGGGTTTGTTTCTAGACGCGAGTTATAATAATATACTTGTTCCGGTCTTCTTATTTATGGATTGTACCCCCAAAAAGAACCCCAAAAAAAAAACGGTAAATTTTTCCCCAAATTTCCCCCTTTTTCCCAAAAAATTAAAAGTAATGCTTTAAGGCGAAAAAAAAATATTATCGTCATAAATATTTTTTTTTCTGCTTCTAAGGTTAAACTACAATTGTTTGGCAACGATACTGTAACCAAAAACCCCACCAAAATTTTCCGAAATCTAAGAAAACACCCAAAAATTTGGGTTTCACAAAAAAAAGTAAAAAAAAGCTGGAGAGTTTAATTTTATAATTTATTCATTGATCAAAGATTTTTTTTTTGAAATTGTCACTTGTCCTTATAAAATTTTTAATCTGCCCAAAAATTTTTATAATTTTTAAAAAAATTGTCAAAATATCTTTCAAATTTTTTTTTTTAAATTTAATTTTAAATTTTTTTTTTTTTAGTAAATTGTAGCTTGCTAATCTGTTAAAAAATTTTTTTTGGAAAATCTTAAATACAAAAAAAAAAAAAAAATAATAAAGAATTTAAATTTAAATATTTAAATGGAAAAAAAAAAATATTCTTCTTTATTTTAATTTTTTTTTAAAAGGGGGGGTTAAAAAAAATTTTTTTTTTCATCTTTTTAAAAAAAAATTTAAAAAAAAATTAATCTCAAATCTAACGAAATAAAAAAAAACTTAAAAACACTGAAATCGAGGATTTACGGTTTTCTATTTAGGTCGATGAAATGAAACATCAAAAAAAAATTTTTTAAATTTGTATCAGGATTAACTGTCCGGGGTTTAAATTTTTTTTTAACCCCAATTTTTTAAAAATTTATTGCCATATGGCATACAATAATTTTTCTTTTTTTTATTTTGAATCTTTATTTTGCACCCGAAATAATTAAACAACTAGACTTGGTATATACCAAATTTTTTTTAGATTAATTTCTTTCATTAAAAAGGGGAAAAAGGTTTAAAAGTCCCCCTTTTTTTTTGTGGCCGGGGGGCCCCAAAAAAATCAGGGTAAATCACTTAAAAAAAATTTAAATTTTTTTTGGGGGCAGTAAGTCCGATGGGGGTTTAAAAAAACGCAAAGTGCATTACGCCTGTTGCAAAATGGAAAAAACAAAAAAAAAAGTTTTTTTTAAAAATTTTTGGATTTAGATTTCTCTAAAACCTCCTTTTTTTGGGAAAAAAACTTTTTGCCTTTTTTTGAAACATGCCAAAAAATTTTTTTTTTAATCTTGGATAAATTTTTTTAAAATTTTTTTTAAAAAAAAATATTGTTTGAAGGGGAAAAAAACGGCCCCTTTTAAAAAAAATAAAAAAAATGGGTTTTTTTTAAAAATTTGCATTGTTCACATAATATTTTAAAAGGGTTTTCCCAAATTTTTTTTAAAAATTTTTTAACAATAGAAATCTATTATTTGAGCACCCTCAAAAATATTTTAAAAATTGGGGAAAAATTTTTTGTTTAAAACCCCTTTTTTTATTTTGTTTACTAAAATTTTTAAAAGGGAAAACCCGGGGGCCCTTTTTGATTTTAAATCTTTTTCCCATTTAACCCTTAAAAGACTAAACGAAATTTTTGATTTCCCCTTTTAACCTTATAATGGCATTTTTTTTTAAAAAATTTAAATTTAACCAAAACCCCCCCAAAATTTTCCCCGGGGGTTTTTTTCCTTTTTCAAAAAAATTTTGGGGAAATACAAAAAGATGTTTTTGAATTCAAAATTGTAATTTTTATTAAAATTTAATTTTTTTTAAAAATTACAACGATAGGTTATCTTTTTGCACATGTTAATTTTTTTTTTAAATTTTTTTGGGGGTTGTTTAAAAAATTTTTAAATTCCAAAAATCATTTTTAAAAAATTGGTTTAAAATTATTTTTGCAAAATTTAAAAATCTTTTAAAACAAAAATTGGCTCTTTTTTTTTGGGGAATATAGGTCATCAGAAAATAAAAAAAAAAAATCATGTTTTTTTCTTGTTTATAGGATTTAGAAATTGCTAGGAAAAAAAAAACTGTTTCGTTTTACAATTTTTTTACGGCTAGTACTTCAAACTTATAGGAATAAAGCAGAAAAATGTTTTTGTTTTTTTTAAAAAAAATTTTGGACCCTTTTAAGGGAAATTCATTTTTTTCTGAAGGGTTTAAAAAAAAAAGACCACCTTGTGATTTTTTTCAATAAAAGGGGAAAAATTTTGGGTATTAAATTTTTATTTTCTTTAAAAAGTAAATAAATGAAAATGGGCAATTTTTTTTGAAATATATCTCTTTAAAAATAAAAAAATTTTTTTAAAAATAAACAGATTTACTCCTGATTTTTTTTTTAAAATAAAAAAAAAAGGAAAAAAAAATTATCCTTTCTTTTGGGGGAAAAAAACCGGCCTTAGCGTTTTATCCTCATTAAGTCATAAAAAAAATATTTTTTTATTGTTACACTAGTCGGAGGTTATGTCAAAAATTTTTTTTTTTTTTTAATTGCTAGAAAAATTAATTTTTTAGGCAAAGTATTTTTTTAAAAAAATTTTATTATTTTTGATCTTCCGGGGGAAATCATTCTCCAATTTTTTGAAAAGTTCAATGTCGTATATTCTATCTATAAAATCAACTTAAAAATATTTTTATCAAAATTAAATGAATGTTTTTAAAAAAAAAATTTTTCAAGCTTTTTATAGCGCCACTTAGAGGCGGTGGGGATCCGGATAATTTATTAAAATTAATATTATTTATCCCCTCTACGTCAAACAGTTATTTTATTTTCTTATCCACTTGATTGCGAAAATTTTTTTAAACTTTCCCTTTTTTTATAATTTCCTTTTTCGTTAATTTGATAACAACAATGAAAAAGGGGTCATGGGTGTGCGGATGCACCCCCAAAAAACGTTTTTTTTGGCTTTATTTACGAAACATGGGCCCAAAATTAGAGTAACCGGGGGGTTGTTTTTCCGGTTCCAAAAACCCTTCATTTCTTTGACTTTTTAGAAACTCTGTGCTCGAACTTGTATTTATGCTTATGTTTATTATATATATAAAAAAAAAAAAAAAAAAAAAAAAAAAAAAATTTTTTTTTTTTTTTTCCCCGCATTTACTATTTAAATATGATGTAGGCGTTCGTTTTTTTTTTTTTATACTTTTTGGTTTCCCGAAAAAAGTTTACACGATTAACAAAAAGTTGTGTTATTAAAGGGGGGCGATTCAGTATTTAAAATGAAAAGACTGGCCTAGGGCCCCTTTTTGTAAACTTGAACGGATTAAATGGCCCCTTTTAAAAGTTATTTGGATTTGAACTGTTTTTTAAGCTGCATTGCATAGGGTGTTTGTACATTTAATTAAAATTTAAAATGCCCAAGATCTACATTTATTTAAAAAATCTTATTTTTATCCCCCAAGGCCTTGTTTGTTTTTTTTTAAATTTTTTAAAATATATATTTTTTTTTATTATTTTAAGTGATTGAATTCAACTTTCCCAGTCTATGTTTTAAAAAAAATCTGTAATATTAAAAAAAAATGGGTGTTATTTTTCGGGCCCCCCTTTTTCCCCCCCGAACTTTTTATCCGTCGTCACTGTTTTCTTTTTAAAAAAAATAGTTTCCCCAAATTTTTTTTTTATTTTTACTTTTTTATAGTGTTTTGCACTGGTTAAGACATTTTAAAAAAATATGTTGAAGTGCTGGAAAATTTTGGAAAATTCCCAAAAAGATTAAAGGATCAGAAACCCGGGAAACTAACACTTGTAAAATTTTAAAAAAATTTAAAGTTTTTTTGTTTTAAAATTGTGGATTTAAACAAACCTTGGAGGTACATGTTTATAAAATTATTTTTTCTTAGAATCATCTACAAACAGAATTCTTACTAAAAAAGGGAAACTTTTTTTGGGGTGGAAGTTTATATAAATCCCCATTCGTATTTTTAAAAAATGTTTAAAAAATTTTTACATTTTTTTTTAAAAAATTTATTATGGTTAAGTGAAAAAATTTTTATTTTAAAAGATTAGAAAAAAAATTTTTAAATTGTTAAAAGTGTATTAGCGTCGAAACCCCCAGAATTTTTTATTTTTGAAAAAAGGAATTTTTTTCATTCTTCTTATTAAAAAATAAACTCTGTGTTTGTAAATACATTAACGAATGTAAAATTTTAAAAAAGATCCCCGGTTTTAAAAAAAAACATTTTCTTTTCAATTTACCCATCACACGTACATAAGTACAAATTATTTTACATCCCCACTTTTTGTTAAGTCGCAGACCTCTGGGAATTTCCCCCTCTGGGAAAGTTTTTTACCGAACAAAAAGGTAATAACAGCCGTGAAGGGGATTTTGAATCGTTCAGATTCTCACTTAAGGGGGGAACCATAAATACAGGATCACTGGAAAAGTGTACTGAGTTAGGGACTATATTAAATACCTATTTTTCCAGCGGGGCTTTTTTTAATATTTTTACCACGGAAAAATTTTTACTTCCATACTTGCGGTAACGCCCCTCCCTTCGTTCTTGGGGCCCTTTTTCCCCCCCCCCTCCGTAGGGCTTAAGCATTTTATGTATTTTATTTGTTATTTCTTTAATAAAATGGCGTTTGGAAAAGAAAATTTTAATAATTTTTTTTCATCTCAAGTACTGACATTAAGTAATTTATTTTCGAAAAAAAGACGTTAAAGTGTTGCATTTTTATAGTTTTTTTATTTTAAATTTGCAACAAAATTTCTTCCTTCCTTTTGATCCTTCAGGGAAAAAATTCCAAAAAATTCCACTGCATATTTTTAAAATAATATTAGACTAGTGTTACGGACGCCCCCTTTAAAAAAATTTAAAAATTTTTTTCCTGGAAATCCCGTGTAATAAACATTTAAATGTTTAGAGTTTAAAAATCAGGATTTTGATTATAAAAAATTAAAAAAACCCCAAAAAAAAACCTTTTTTTAAAAAGAGACTTTTTTTGGGGAGGGGGAATAAAAATTTTCTAAAAATACTTGATTTCACCCTTTAAAATTTTTTTTCAATGAAAACACTTTTTAAATTTAGACAAAATTTTTTTAAAAATGTATTTTTTCGACGACCAAATCAATAAAATCCCTAGTATTTTTATTTGATTTTAAATCCTCGAAAACGCCCAACTTTTTGAAAAAAATAAGCAAATAAACATGTTAATAAAAATAATTTATTTAAAATCTCGAAAAAATTTTAAAAAAAAAAAAAAAATTTTTTTGGTTAAAAAAAGGAAATTAAAACAATTTTTTTTTGGTTTTTTAAGTAATAAAAGAAAGTATTTGTTACATTTTTTTTTGGCCAAAAAGGAACTTTGGCAAAATTAAATCGTTTAAATCCCCCTGTGTCCAAAATAAAGGGGAAAAAAGCTGATAAATCTGAAAAATTTTTCCTGGGGCTCAATTTTGGTTTTTGGGGGGTCTTTGGAAAAAAAAAATTTAACATTAACAGTGGGAAAGGGAAAAAGGCCCCCCAAAGGGCCCCAAAAAAAAGGTTTTCCCCCTTATCTGCCAAAAAATAAATTGGAAAATTTTTTTTTGAAAAAAAAAATAAGCCCTTTAGTTCAAAAAGGGCCTTTTTTTTTAAAAACGATTTTTCAGAAAGGGGGCCCCAAATTTCCCTTTTTCAGCTGCCGCTCTACCCAAATGCCGCTATTTATGGATTTCATAACGGGGCGGACGAATTGTTCCATTACGGGGGCAATAATGTTTTTTTAATCTTAAAAAATTCATCGGAAGGGGGGAAAAACCCGTACCTATCATTGCCCCATGAGTTCGGGTCCATTCCGATTTTTTTTTTAATATTAAAAAAGGGGGGAAAATTTTTTTAAAAAATTTTGGGAATTTTTTCATTAATTTATTGTTTTTTAAAAACGTGGTTTGTTATTAACATTTCTTTTTTTAATGAGACCTTAGCAAGTTTTAATGATCCCCCAAAACCTTCCCCCCTTTCTTGCGTTTTATAAAAAAAATTTTTTGCCCATCTGCATTTTTTGCCACCACATCTATGCAGTGTGGAATGTTATGGTTTTTCGACGGCCGTTTTTGCGAAAAAATTGGTTTTCGAAAAATATTGGTGTTGTGAAAAAAAGGTAAAAAAAATTATGGATCGTTGGGGTTGCTCAGGGCATTTTATTAATTTTTTTTTCAAATTTTCCCTTTTAACTCATTGTCCCTATTTCAAAATTCAGCGCATTTTTTTTTTTCGCTGTTCTTAATGGACCAGGTAAAATTCGAGTTCATCGTCATTAGTACACATAGAAACGGCATAGACCGAAATTTCTTCCACATCATCCTCGATGGAAATTTTAGTGTCTCGCAATAGTTTTTAATTTCATCATTCTTTTGCTCGACAACATGTCCATTTCTTTTTTTTATTCCTTTTTGATGGGAAATTTCCAGATATCCTTAATTGTGCAAAAACTGAGCACTTCAATCCCGGCTTTCGTATTTCTTTTTTTATTTTTAAAAAATAAGTTTAAAACCTTCCCGGGGCTGATGGTGTTGGGAACAAAAATTTTTTAATCCCAAAAAAAAATTTTGGGCGAATGTTTTTAAAAAGTTATTTTTTCCTTAATTTTTTCAAAAAAAAATTTTTTATTTTTCTTCGGGGCAAAACAGTTCCAAAACCCAAAAAATTACAACTTTTTCTGAAAAAATTTGCATTTGTGCCCCCCCTTAAAAAATTTGATAATGTGTGCAGAGTTGAATTTTCACAAGGCAGACTGTTTCCCGATTTTTTAAAATTTACTAAAAGGGTTTTTTAATCAATTTTTCACAGTATTTTAGAACAATTTTTTTCAGTGTAAAAAATTATTTAAATATAAAAACAGTTCACAATATTTAAAAAAACAAATGGCAGCCTAATACGATGTATACATATAACTAAAATATTTTTTAAATTTTCAAAAAAATTGTTTTAAATTTTTTACAGTCTCTTTTTATCCCAACAATGTTTGATAAATTACAAACTATTGAATGGCAGACGATTTATGATGGTACATCAGCGTTAAATTGAAACTTTGAATATTATAGAATCGCGCGGTGGCGGTCTAAGATTGATGGGGTCAGGTAAAGTTGGCCCCGATGTTCTTTGCATGCATCATGATGCCCCCCCCCCGGGTTTTTCATCCCCTGACCATGGCGTCCTAACCCATTGACCCCGGTCAATCCCGGCTTTTCTGTGTAATTAAAATTTACGCATAATAGTTTTAGAATAAAATACTGAGTTTTTCTGAGTAATTACAATTCACGCACATTACGTAATTGGGATTCTGGAAGTTTATTTCTTAACATCAATTTTTTTCAAAATTAATTTTTAACAAATTATTTTTATATAACATCTAAAAACAAGTAACTGTTTTGTGTGTAAAATATTCATAAATTCACACAAAAAGCTTCAAGTTTACTCAATAATTCTGCAAATATTTCCCCACACATTTGATGTAAAAAATGTATAATAATAATAAAAATATATTTTTTAAGAAAAAAATAATTAATTAATATTTATAAACATACCCAAATATATATTTAAATTTATTTGAGAAGTATTTTAAAGATTATTAAATTAAAAAAAATAATAATGGTATGGGGTAGAATCGAACCCCGAACCCCCGAACCTCCGGGTTGGAAGTCTTGAACGCTACCGCTGAGTCACATGGCTATAGAATATAATATATTGTATAATCCGACCTTAATCGCGTTGACTTAGGGCAGGTTTCTGCTGTCTGCTTTTATTAATGCAGAATATGAAGAAATAGTGTCAGAGGAAAGTGATTTATTATTTTTATTCTGTTAGTTCAATAAAATAGATTTTTTTTAAAATTCCAAAATCGTCCGTGTGTTACAAAATCTAATTTATTATAATACTGACACTAGTACCTTTACAAATCGTCTGCCATTCAATAGTTTGTTTATTTATTACCTAAATATTGTTTGAAAACAATGGCAGACTGAAAAAAATTGTTAACCATTATAAGTTTTTTTTTACAAGTTTAACTGCGTCTGCCTACACTTTAAACTTCGTGAAAGTATGCTTAAAATTTAATATGAAATATTTATTGTAAAAGTTAATATTTATTCAATGGCAGACTGTAAAAAATTGTTCTAAAATACTGTGAAAAATTTTTGAATTAACTTTAATGCATCAATTTTTAAATATCAAGAAACAGTCTGCCTTGTAAAAATTTCCCCAAAGGCCACATTAGTCTAAATTGTGCAGACTGTAAAAAAGTGTTTTTAGTTACACATTTTTTTGGGGAACTAGCATTAGTATGTTTACTCTTGTACGGGAGAAAACCGTCTGCCTGCAACTTTTTTGTGGATTTGGCAATCTACCCTTATGCTTCAACAATTGGCAGACTGTAAAAAGTTGATTTAAGAATCTTCTTTTTTTTCTAATTAAAGTTAATGTTTATATTTGGACTACAAAACAATATTTGTCTACCTTCTAATAAGACAACACTTAACTTAAAATCAATTGTATATCTAGGACCAAAAATAGTTAATTTGTTACCCCATAACATTCGTAATACTCCAACATTTAAAACCTTTAATTCCCAGATGCGCGAAGTTTATATATGATAATTATGCACTTTTTTCTAACTTGTTTTAATTATAAACTTTTTCCTGGTATTTTTATGTGATTTATTGATTATATTAAATGAAAATTAAATTATTATTAGTGTCTCTGTACTATTACTGTTTATAGGCTTAATTTAGTAGATTTGTCGGTTAATCTTGTGTGAACGAGAATATGGCATGAATGAGGTTTCCTCCTGATGAAAACACATACAGATATTTATATATCTAGGTGTTTTCTTTGTTAATTAATTGATACGTATATTTATTTGTTAAATTGTATTAAAATATTTAATTGTTTGTTATGAAATAAATAAAATAAATAAATATATGAAGTAACACGTTGCGGAACTTAATAGGTGCATCTATCTATAGCTTGTGGCTATAAATATCACCCGTATCAAAGGCAGCGCTCGGTCTATGTTTCTTTTCCATCCACATTGCTTTGCATTTTGTTCATTTCCATACCACTGCTGAACCGGGCGATAGGTTGAAACAAATGTGCTGCTGCTTTTTTATTGGTAGTAGCGACGCAATATTAAATTTACTTTTGTATGCTAATGTGAAGCATGCATATCTGTTGTTGTTTAAATATATACTTTCCTTACTTTTTCCATTATTGTAACTGTACCCAAAAGAAAGGGTTCTACAGCTTTAGCAATGAACTTTGAATTAGTATTTGGATTTTTGAATACCTGGATAACCTCATTTAAATCTGGATCTCTTAATTGTACGTGTACTGATGACTCGGACTAAATACTTTATAAGGGAGAGAGGGGGGCCCGACACAAAGCGACGAATTCCTATATACCTGCGAAGGACTCTACACTCTACAGGTCATAGTAAGCCGGTTTTCAATGCAACAAAGATTATTTGTTGTTATTAGTTATAGTTTTTAAAGTTAAGTTAATCTTATAATTTACAAATTTAATGAGTTAAAATAAAATGTCACGTGTTGGCCTAGATGTATAATGGTTTGCGGCGCTCGTACGCCAAAACCATTGATTTTACAAAAATGAAAAAAGGTAATTACATAATTTGTACGAAATTGTCTCTGGTTTATAATTCGTATGTAAATGTTTTTACCAAAACTGTCATATTATACGTCTATTATAGATCTAAATTTAGACGAATAAAGTGACCCATTACTCACTAGTGAGATAAAGTAGTGAGTTATACATTTTATCTCACTAGTGAGTTATGAAGTTTACTAGCCTGGTGCCACAAAATCAGCCCAATACATAGTTTTTTAACATTGCTTTTTTAAAAAAAAATCATATAAAACAGGCCCAAAAACCAACATCCAAAAAATTCAATATTACAATCAAAACAACATTAGTTTTTGCTATTACTACACAAACTATTAAAAAACTTATGTGCTACTGCTTATTTTAAAACTAATGTTTACCTTGTTGGGGTGAAATTACCGTTAAGATTAGCATCAGCATCGGTAACACTTTTTTCGGGAACATTCACAGAAATTATGTTTTTCCCCCTGCATTATCGACAGTTTGAGATTGCTCACCCTTTTTTTTTTTGCAATTTCGATTTTGTTCTAAATTGATTCTTAAAAAAGTTTTTAGCGAAGGGGAAAATGATTACCATCCATCATGGCTTTTGGGGGGGTTATGAGGTCCCCCCGGCATTGGCCGGGGGTTTGGGGATGGGGGTAAGCTATATAAATTAGGGGTCAAGCAACCCAAAAAAATTTTGCCACCGCATTTGGTATTTTCTTTTGGGGGGGTATTTTTTTTGGTCGAATTTTTTTAAATACTGCCTCACTCACTCAATAGGGTTTACCGTAAGTTCTTCGTTTAAAATGGTAAGCATCTTGATTTATTGGTTTTGGTTTCAGGGATTTGAATAACAAGGTATTGTCCTTTTCCTCGATGTTTTCTTCAAACTTTGTCGCATCGACGGCCCCGAAACCGCCTAGTATAAAAAACCACCTGAAATAAAAAAATTATATAATTATTTTTATTTTTAACAGAAACTTGATTACAAGAAACGTAAAAAAAAATAAAATTTGGGAAATAAAAAGATTAAAGCAAAAAAAAGGCAACTATAATGGAAAACAAAATGCCTCCTTTGGGGCTAAGGCGATAATATTCATTAGAATTTTTCTTAAAAAAATTGCTCGTTTCCCCAGTTTTCCCAAAAAAATTTTGGGTTTTTTCGTAGACGTATAATTTCTGGATTTTGATTTAAGGAATTTTTCCATATGGGGGAGATATCGATGTTCTTATTTTTTTAAAGGGGTTTTTTTTACCATGGAATATTTCGTCCATAATGAAAGAAGGGGAAAAGTTTCTCACTTAAATATAAGAAATATGCCAGTAAAACTTCATTATTTACCAATTAAATCCCTTTTTTTTTTATCCACACTTCCAATTCACGGAAATTCCTTAATGTAAAACTGTCTTGATTTCTCTGGGATCAGGTTGGTTATTGCTCAAAAAAACTTCTTCCCGAATTCCTTTAAAAAATAAGAGTTTTCCATTTAGGACTTTTTTCAGTTCTTGACAAACATCAATTTTTTTTAAATAAACAATCCCTTTTGTTAAAAAACCGCAACCTTTTTTCAAAAAAATTTCCTTGTTCCAAGAAAAACCCCCGCGTTTTTTTCTATGTCACATAACCCCACAAATTAAAATATACTACAGGAATTTTTTTTTTATTTAAAAAAGGGTCTTTTCTATGTATTTTTTCCCAAATTTATATTATATTAACATAAGGGGTTTTTGGGTAAAATATTGTAGGGGAAAACGTGTTTTTTACATATAAGCCACGCGAGAAAAATTAAGCTAGGCCGAGAGGGCTAATTTTCTTGAGTGACTTATATATAATAACACACTAGTACCATAAATAGCTATTATCGTGAAATGAGTCGGAAAGGAAATATTGTCAAGAAACTGATTTTAAACGCCATTTTTCCAATATGGCGGCGCGAGCGGAAAAAATATGGGATCACAGAGTTAAGATTCCGAGAGACCACATCGAAATCTATAAAATAACCCATTTTAAAAAATGCCAAAGACTTTCCAGGTAAACATTTTACTACATGTATTACATATTATACCCCTTGAATTGGCATCTCTATTTTTTTTGGAAGTCAATTAAAACGATAAACTTTTTGTACAAAGCGTATTTTCCCTTTTTTACTAATTGAAAAATGTTTTGATCCCGACCTTTTGGTATTTTGAATGCTTACTGGAAAAAAAAAGGCGGCCCCGAAAAAGACGATGTAATTAAATATAGATAGATATGGGATTTTGACATAAGGCCCCAATAAACTGAAAGTAAATTTTAAAAAAAATTTATTTTTTAAAGGGCTTTTTTGTTTTCCCCGGGAAAAATAAGGGAAAAAAAAAAAATTTAATACATCAATATTTGCCATAAATTTGCTTCGTTTTATATCATAAGTATATATAATTCTGAATACAACGAAGCCTTATATGTATGTAATTGGGAAATGAAGAAACTTTGTGTTTTGTGCAAAACTTTATAATAATTAATATCCTATACCGAGTGGTGCGTCGCCGAGCGGAACATAGGAAATCCCATTGAAATTTTAAGGGGGTTATTTATTGGCTCCCCCGTACATTTTACATAAAAAATGTAAGATAACTTTTTGAAGAGACCAATCTGACAAACCCTCGTGCCAAGTTTTTAAAAAAAATTTTTAAAAGCGAACCTTTTAAATTTTTCAATTAAATGTAATTGCAACCAAACTTCAAAAGGAAATCCAAACAGAACCCCACCATCCATTCATTCATTAAATGTATTGTCAGTAAATTTGTGTCCAAAGCCATCGCAAAAAAAAAAAATTTAAATGTTTAACTCAGAAGATTGAAAATAGATCCAAAAAAAAGAGAGAACTGAACTATTAATATTTTACAAGGTGGGAAAAATAAAATGAAATAAAATACAATAATTTTTTTTTAAAAAAATAGAGAATTACATAAAAACATTAATTAATCAAATTTTAAAACCCCCCCCCCCTTAACAGCTAAACAATATCCCAACCGATCATAAAATTTATTTCTAACGTTGTTAAGTTAATATTGCGAAATTGTATTACATTCTTACGAAATAGCGTTTTGTAGCTGGTTTAGTTTTAAATTTTTTCACTTTTATAAATGACATTTTTTTAATGACCCCACAGAAAGTATTCATTCGGTGAAAGATCAGGTGATTTGGGGTGGGGAAAATCCGGTCCCGGGGGCCAAAAAATTCCCTTTTTAAAACATTTTCTAGGAAATTTTCTAAATACGGGCATTATGGGGGGGTCAACCATCCATTTGGTACCAGATCATTTGATCTTCCCAAAAAAATTTTTCCAAGGCGGGTCCAATTTGATTTTAAAATAAGTCCAAATAGGTTTCTGCTGTCAGGTTATACCCTAAAAAAGGGTCCAATGATAAGGTGTCCGATAATTCCCACGAATACTTTTTTTTTTTGGGGTATTGTTCCGAGTATGAAAAAAAACGATGTTTATTTTCTTGGCTCCAATACCGGCTTCTGAACATTTGGTTCATTGGTGAGGGTGAATGTAAAATTCATCGGTAAAAAAAATATTTTTTAAAAAAAATTCCCTTTTCGTTTTTTTTGCTTTTTCCATAATTTCAAAACAAAATGCCATTCTTCGCTCTTCACCCCCTTTCCCCGCAGCTTTTTAAGTCTTTCAATTAACACGAATAGTATTTGGAAATGCACAATACGTTGTATGATGTTTATTTCCCTTTTTTTCCCAAAAAACCCCGTACTAACCATTTTGTTTTCCTCCACACTCAGTAGAATATTAAGATCTCTGTTCTCTCTTTTTTTGGTCTATTTTCGATATCCTGAGTTGAACATTTACAATTATTTATTACGGTACCTTTTTTGGGAACGAACTTACTGACAATACATTTAATAGTTGAAATGGACGGAATGGGTTTTGGGGGGGAAAAAACTGAAAACATTTCAGATTTTTGCTCTAAAACTGTTTCCCGCATAATGCCACTTAATTATGGATACTTTTTCGTCGATTGAATTATTTAAATATTTTTAAATATCGACTGTCACTGATTTATTTACACTTTTCCTCATGTTGGTACAATATTCATCTTACTGGTGCCTGTTTGGTTTACCTGAACCGAAAATTTGGTAATTTTATTTTTATTTAATTAAATAATTCAAGATTCGCTTTTTAAAATTTTTTTTAAAATTGGTAAGAGGGGCTTTTGGATGTTCAAAAAAAATCTTACATTTTTTTTTTAAAATGTACAAAGGGGGGGAAAAATTGACCCCCTTAAAATTTCATGGGGGTTTTCCCATGTTCCGCTCGGAGGCCCCCCGGAAAAAAAAAAAAAAATTTTAAAATTTTTTATATATATATATATATATATATATATATATATATATATATATATATATATATATATATATATATATATATATATATATATATATATATATATATATATATATATATATATTCTTGTTTTTTGTTTCTTAAAAAACCTTTAATTTATAAATTATGTTGTATTTTCTTTTTGGGGGTAGGTTTTTTGGGGGCAAAACGACCTTTTTTAACGTTAGAACTCACACAGTCTTAAAAAACCCAAATACTAACAAAGGTGGTGGCCTGACGTAAAATAAAAAGGGGGAAAATTTTTAAAACGAAAAAATTAAGAAGGTTTTTTTTTTAGACTTAAAGATGTGAAAATTATTGGTTTAATGTCCAAAAACCCGGAAAACAAGTTTTATACAGATAATCCTCGTATAAAGGAAAAATGGTATGTAAATAAACCATGTTAAAAAATAAAATTACAATTTTAAATTAAAAATGTTTACGTCGGTAATATCATGTTAATATTTTTTTTTGGGGACAGTTCTTTTTTAAAAGTGTTTTTAAAAAAATTTATTTTCGCATAATAACGCATTGAAAAAAGGGTTTTCTATTTTTTTAGTGGAATAATTTAATGCTTTAAAATATTTAAAAAAATAACAAAAATAAACACGTAACATGTGTCATCGTTTTTTAAAACAATACCTTTTTAAAAATTTTGCCTACTTATTAGCGTCAGCATTATCAGAGCCCCAATCTAAAACAATAAAAACAATTGACGGTCTGCAAGCCACCTCGTCGTCGGCTGAAGGTTTTTTTAAGCACTGCAAATTTTGGGGTTCCTTAAAAATAACATTATAAGTATTGTTGAAAAGAGATTATACTTATTTATTTTTTTTTTTTTAAAACGTTGTATAGAAGTTTTTCAATAATTTTTTTTTTTCCTTTTTACGCACATACACATAGACAAACCTGAAATTAAAATGCTATGACGCTATGCCAGCCTTTTTGGATTATGCAAGTTCTTTTTTCCGATATATTTTTTTTGTAAAAGCAGAATTAGTAGACAATAATTAGGCTACGAATCTAACCCCCTTGAGTATATAAAAAC
>JAHBCN010012905.1:0-25598 GCA_019359885.1 Listronotus oregonensis
TGATTATTCTCATAAGTAGTTTATACATACGCAGAGACCTAAGCACAACTAACCACACTAACTTGATAAACGCCAAAAAAAAAATACAAATTAGTTTGGGAAAAGGTCGGAAGACATCTATTCCCCATCTGCATTACCGAAAAGTTGGCGCCAAATGTTTACCCAGATTACTGACTATGGAACAAAAACAGAGACGTGGAAAGTCTCTACTAGCTTTTCAGGCAATACCAGGATAAAGGTAATGCATTTTTAAAATTGATTACTAAACGCCACTAAACTTTGGTTAGCCAGAATTAAAAGATCGAGAATAATGCCATTTCCCCCCGAAAAAGGAAAAGTGCATCTTTACCGATAAAATCATGACCAACAAGACGGGAAACCCTTATAAATTTAACTTGTTTACTCCAAAAGTTAAACGCATTTCGTTTAAAAAAAAAAACCTTTTTATAAAAAGTGTCATTTTTGCACGATACCTCTTGACTTCATACTGCCAATTGGTTTTAAATCCCATCGAAAATGCAGGGAGGTTTCCACTTCCCTATGGTCTGGTTTATCATCTTTGATTTCCATCTTTTTAACCCCAAAAAAGCACTGGGTAAAAATTTAAGAAGATGACATTTACCAGTTTTATTAGCACTTGTTCCCAACCATAAACATTCTAAAAAGTGGCACCTGAACTTCCACAACTATGGCAATAGTCCATATTAAAAGGGTAAAAGGTGGAGACATATTTTAAATAAAAGTTTTCAATATTTTCTTACAATATAAATTTATTACTTATAAATTAATTTTTTTAATTTGTTAAAAAAAGTTGAATTTGGGGCCCCAAACGCTTTTCTTAGGACATTTAACACAAGAAAAGGGCGCCTAAGGAGATTTAAAACTTATGAGGAAAATTTAGGGAAGTATTCTCCCAAAATTAACTATACCCAACAATTTAATTTTAATAACATTTGTGCTGTGCCAAATTTAAAATTTTTGACATAGGTACATAGCTTGTGCTAAAAGAAAAACCTACATTAGACTCTACCTTCTTTTGGAAGAAAAATAAACTATCATATTATGTAAAATAAAGTTACAGTATTTTGTCCATTTTAATCTAAAAATCAGGGGACAGATTTACTCATATCATTTTAAATTAAATTAAATAAATATAAATATATATAAATATAAAAAACCCAAAAAGTAAAAGTAATAATAATTAAAAAATATTATTACCTTGTGTTCCAACAAGAATTAATGGAACTTCAGAGTTCCTGTAATGAGACATTTTGGTGTAATAGTTGTATATAGCGTTGAATGACGATTCATTCTCCAGGCTGAAGACAAAAATGACAGCATCAACCCATGCGGTAAACTGAATAAAAAAAGATAGAATTAAAAACAAACGTAAAAATAACATAAAAATGAAAAAAAAGTTAATATATATGTCAAAAATTAAAATATGCATATAATACAGCTCTCTTGGTGAGATCTCATAAGGCAGGCGAAACACGTCTAGAAAGATAGTCACGGTATATATCGCAACCCAACCGCTGTGTTCACACGTCGTTGTCGTGGTTGGGCCCAGTAGAATCTTTTAGAACATGCGCTAGAGTTAGCATACCGTGCTGATGAGTGAATGACATCCTGTGCCTTAAACAGGTGTCTCCAACGGTGCCTCTGAGATACAGGGCGACCCTCTGAGTATCTAGCCTTACTGCTGTAATGCGGGGCTCTGCCGTGATGGACTATTACTTCCCTAGTCCAAACAGAAAGCGGACAGAACCGCTTTCACATGAAAAAGCGACAAAGGTGCGCTGACCGAAATGGATAAATCCGTTTCGAGAGGTGCCACTCAAGGTCACAAGCAGACAGGGCGCCGACTGGAAACGAGGTGAATCTGTTTCGAAAGGTGCTCTGATCACCGGCGCCTGTCTCACGGGGAAGGGCTCATCCATCCCGAACAAACAGGTGCTTAGGAAGGAATCCTTGAATCCAAACAGAAGGCGAACAGAACCGCCTTTATAGGAAATGTAGTTCCTGGCTTTAAACTGAAAGCGGATAACCGTTTTTTATAGGGAAGGCGTGAGATATGGCCTCAGAAAACATCTGGTTCCTGTAACAAGGACCTGGTAGCTACCACGTCACTAGACCAGAGGGAGGGCATGACTCAATCTAACCGTCTGCTCGTCATACTCTCCAGGAGAAAGGGACACCAGACACATCAGAACACATTGTGCTCGTGTCCGGTAGCGACACGAGTAAAAGGAGATGTAAGAACTCTCTTCCAATCTGTTATCGGATTCATTAAAAGTCTAATCTATTGGGAGAAATATAAAAGGTGTGAGCCACAATAGACCGAGCGGTCGCAGTGGAGGGCGCAAAAGTCCACTCACTTTAAACCACCTAAACCTACCTATATATCGCAAACAATGGATTTTCTTCTTTCGACTGTACTCTGCTTAAAATTGTTAGCTTCGTAGTTACACTGCAATGTTTTAAGATCCCAAAACTTTGTAAAATACTAATTTTTCATATTATTTGCATCCTGTACGTTTCAAATTTTCTTGAACAAATTTCTCTTGTCCTTATCGCAAAAAAATGTTATGTTAATAAACCACGGTCATAAAAATGCAATAAATCTGCGATTTAAAGATTTATGCTGCAGTTCGCAGTAAACGTTAAGTACATTCATTACGCACTTTCACCGCGTCAATTTTTTTCAATAATTGCCATTTTAGCACGTTTTAAATGTTCTTATCTTTAACTCTCTCATGTCAAAGTGGTAAACATGTACTTTCTTTAAAAGTGCAAGTCTGAAAAAACTTTTTTTAGAATTTGATTAATAAAACAAATGAATAAATGCATGCTCAACGACCCACATAAACTTAAAAGTTCCGAAGAGATAGTTTTAAATTGATACGTTAACATACACTAAAATGTATTAAAGTTTATTACATCGACTCAAAATTAAAATATGAATATAATAAGCTCTGTTGTAAGATTCATAAGGCAAGTGCAAACACGTCTGGGAAGAGAGTCATGGTATATAACGCAGAAATGGATTTTCTTTTTCTGACTGTTACTCTGCTTAAAATTCTAAGCTTCAGTTATGACCAAAATAGTTTTTTAAGATTTTAAAACTTTTGTAAAATACTAGTTAACAGTTTTTGTAAGCAACTTTCAGTTTTTTTTCATTAGTTAAACTTGCGCCTATGTTATTGTATGTCAAGTGAATGTACCAAGACTCTCCAAATGACTTTTTCCTAAAATTTCTACAATTTTTAATTATTTGATGTAAGAGTTATAAAAAGGGACGCGATGCTAACCATTTTAATGGCCATACCGTCACCAAGGTGTCCGAATGAAACATGTTGGATAGCACTTTACAACGTTTATTATAAAGTGTGTAAACTTTTTTTAATAAATTTCTCTGACCTTTGTTTTTCAATTAATAACAAGTTGAACTACGTCGATTGGTAATTAAAGCGCTGGACAAGTCTGTGACTAAACAGCACTTCAAAAAAATAGCGCATAAATTATGTGGCGCTTAGACGAATCTAAGTAAAACTAAACAACGCCAGGATAAAGCAGTAAATAAGGCGAAAATACCAAAAAGAGAAAGATTATAGTCCAGGCAACATAGCACCGTAAAGTAAATGATGGTTAAATAGCGCTGAGATGAAATAGTGTTGGTCCAAATAACGCTTCACCAAAGTAGTCCTAGAATTAATAAAAACTGACGTTGGTTTCATTAAATTCGTTTATTTCTATTTACTATTTTTATCGCCATTTTTGAGCAACAGTATTTTAATCAGAGCTGTCCTTGCGCTATTTTGATCGTCCATTATTTCGGTATCTATTTTAACTGCGCCTTTTGCCTTTCCCACTACATAATGTTTTTGCGATGTTTTGTCCAGGCACTATTTAATCATACACTGATTTGTTCAAGCGCTTATAGTCCGGGAGGCCACCGCAAAAAACCAAGCCTTTAAGAGAACCGCATGAAACATTTTTTTTATATTACTATGAACAATAGTCAATTCATAGCCGCACTGCTGCTTCAGCTCAGCGGGTTTAAATTGCATTATTTTTACCTTAAAAAAAATAGTGAAAAATCGGTTTTTTAATATAACTCGAAAACTATTGATTTTGGGAAAAAAATATATTATCAAAATTAATGGCCTAATAAAACTTCGTCAGTTTTTTTATATAAATTTTTTTGTATCCCTTTTAGTTTCTGAGATATTAAAGATTTAAATTTACTATAAAAACGCAAATATCCTAACAAAGTTAGAGTTACAAAAAAATGTAATGAACAAAAAATATGCCTCTTAGTAAGTTCTATAAAAAGAAGTTATATACATATTTTTAATAAAATAAGTATTAAAGGTGATATAGAAAAAAAAGTGATTTTGGCCCTTAAATATTTCTCTAATAATATTTTTTCTGGTGCAAGTAGGTATACCAGCACCGATCCATTTGAAAGGCAATGGGGGATAACCTGGTGGAACGGACATTTTTTTTTTGGTCCAATAACTGTACTCATTTCGATCTACTTGAAATTTTAACCTAAAATAAAATTTCATCTTTATTTCATTGAAAAAAAAAATGCCTCCTTTATCTGAGTGGCTATGCTACTATGTGTATAGATCATCGTTTAAAATTTTTTATTATCGATTTAAAGACAGTTACTCGTTTAGAATGATCCTGAGAAAATTTTAATCAAAATTTTAACATTTTTTTTTATATAGTTTATTTAGTATAAAAATTTTAAAACAATTCTCTTATTAAGCTATCTACTTCTTCTAGGCTTAAAGCCATTCTTATTTAAATTATGGTATTTACCCATTTATTTACTACGTTAAGATATGATTAAAGTAAAGTTTAAACATTAATTCAACTGAAAAAAAATTTAATAAACTATATAAAAAAATTGTTCATGTTAAAAATATCATTAAAATTTTCTCAAGATCATTCTGAACGAGTAACTGTCTTTATAAATTAATAAAATTATTATTTAAATCGATAATAAAAATATTTAAACAATGAGCTATACACATAGAAGCATAGAAGATCCAGAAATGTTAAGCGTCCTTCCAGGTATATAACACCCAGATAGGGGAGGCACTTATTATTATTTTTTTTTAATTAAATAAAGTTTAAATTTATTTTAGTTAAAGTTTCAAGTGGATAGGTATGGGTACAGTTATTGGACCAAAAAAAAATTAAATAAAATATCTGTGCAACTAGGTTATCCCCCATTGCCTCGAGGCGCATGTGTAATAGTTTATTTCATTCAATGAATAGAACATTTTGAATTAATTTTTAAATGGATCGGAGCTGGTATACTTACTTGTACCAATAATATATTGTTATTAGTTAAATTTTAATAACTTTTTTGCTTATATCTCCTTTATTACTTATTTTATTAAAAATATGTATAAAACTATTTTTATAGAGCTAACCTAAAGGCATATTTTTTGTATATTACATTTTTTCGTAACTCTTTAAGTTTTTAAGATATTTGAGTTTTTATTTTAAATTTAATATCTCAAAATAAAGGCTACAAAAATATTTGAGTTTTTTAATTTTATATAAATTTTTAAAATCCGTTATTATATCTTACAAAAAAAAAATGAAAACCGGAGCTCACCTTTAATAATGTTATAATAAAAAAACATCGCACGTTTTTTAGTCTCCGAATTCTGATTTAGACTAATCAAAAAATTTTTAATTTTGAAACTTTTTTTATTTTAAATGATTTTTCCAAAAATTCCAGTAAAAAAGGTTTTCTAACGAAATGACGTCACAAAGTTTTGATAAAAATTTAAAAATTTTAAACCCAATTTTTTAGCTGATTTTTTTTTTTCGTATTTATTTATATTTTTCCCGATTTTATAAGCTTGATGGACCTCGACGGTAGAAATTTGTGATTCCTTAAAAGGCAAAAAAATGAAGTTTTTTTTAAGTAAGCTGTTGCAAAATGTTTCTTTACAGAAATTTAAAAATTTCAATATTATTTTTTTAATTACAGAAAGTAAAAAAAAAAATCAATTACTTTGCGTTGTAAATAAATACACTTTCACGACAGTAATTACCAAATAATTTAATACTCTATTTTGATACGAAATTTAATAATTTTTTATGCAATAAAAATAATGATTCTAGAAATGTTTCACATTTCTTCTTACGAGTTACATAACAGAAGAAAGTAACGTCATTAAGAGTTATTTGTCATTTAAATTATCATTTACACGCTGCTGGAACCATCTCAACATAAAAAAAATTTAAACGTAAATCTTAAAAATTTATTAACTCGTATTCGTTTTGATCTTTATTTTTATGTTACATAAACATTGTGTCTTGCACAATTTACACCCAAAAATAAAAATACACCAATTGTAGACCGCTTAAACTCCTGAGTTATCACCTGATTTTATTTTTAGTGTCAGGTCAATGGTTCAACACTCAGGTCAGCGAATTTACGAGGATAACCTAATTTCTATTTTGAGAATGATCCGATTTAACAAGGGGTTGATTTTATTATGCAATATGCACGAGAGAGATCGTCAATTTAAACTTAGTTACTTTGCAAAATATTGTTTAAAATAAAGTAAAGTAAAAGTAAAGATTTTATTATTTCAAAGAAAAAACCTAAATTTTTGTGTTTTCTGATCTGTATATTCAATAAGTCAATATAATTTATTAATAACTATGTTAAGCCCTTTCGGGTGTGTAAAGTCAGTTAATTACCACGGAACTTACTGGTTTGCAAGCATGAAGTGGAAGAAAATACTTCTGTGGGTATATCAATAGGTTCGACAGTCTTAATAGGCCATAAATGAAAAATCAGAATAACTGGAAAGTTCGGGGTTGTATAGTCTGTCTCAAAGTACACCGTGTTAGCTCTTGCCTTCATTTATGTATTATACCAGCCGACAGCAATAAAACTGCGGATCGGTAGGTATTAAAGGACAGAACATTAGGGACGGACTTTAATAATATAAATATTTATAATTTATTGTTTATTTAGGTAAGTATAATCTTAAAATTACATTAAGAAATTAAATATATGCAAAGTTTTAATAAATTTATAACTGCATTATCTATACATAATTACATTTTTAATCTAAATATCTAAAGCTAATTCTGATTCACTATCAGAGTCATCACTGAGGTTAATTACAATAGGATTTATGTTGTTTTGGATAGAAATGTAAGAGTCCTCAATTTTTATAATGTGCTGTAGTGAATTTTTCCAGCTCTCAACTGGTATGTTAGTAATTACATTTTTATCATTTTTCTGCTCTGATCTTTGATTTTACTTGGTTCCACAAATGCTCTATGGGGTTAAACATACAGTGATACGGAGGAAGCGGTAAGACAGTATGCCCAGCCTGTTCAGCCAAATTATCACATACATATTGTTTTTTTAATTGCCTATGAATGACTTCCAAAAGTTGCGTTTTTTTTTGTAACTGAATTCAAAATAAATATAATTTTCTAACAAATATTCCTGGATTTCAGGTTTTGAACTTGATGAAGCTGGTGCTTTGTGTAGCAGACGGCTGTGGTAGCTTGCGTTATCCATGACAATAACACTGTTGTTTGGAATATTTTTTAAAAGATAATTTTGAAACCAGTTTTCAAAAATTTCTGCACTTGTATTCTCATGATAATCCAAGCTAGAATCCTTAATATTATTTGCAGACAACAGCAAGCAGTTTGGGACAAATCCGTCTTCTCAACCAGCGTGTATTATGGTAACGGGTTTTCCTTTATTTGAAGGTGCTTTCGTCTGACAGTTTTGACTGGAATCAACCCATCCTTTGGATACTGTGTCGTGTGTATCGAACCATGTTTCATCAAGGTAAATTATGGATCTGTTTTCTAACCTATATCTTTTAATTTCTTGAAGGTAATTAAATCTCCAAGTGCGTAATCTGTGCGATTCCATTACTACTTGTCTTTTGTCTATTTTGCGGTATTTAAATCCCATTTAAAACAACTCTATGGAGGGTGGCACGGCTAATATTTATATTGGTTTCGTCTTCGTCTAGCTTCTTTTTCAGTTTATCCAAGGTAGGAATAACTCCGCTTTCATAAAGACAATATATTTTTCTTCTACGTTTTTTTCTTTTGTTCAATTCTTCACTAATAATAATATCCCTTATCGATGGTATTGGAGTTTTTGTAAGTAGACAGGTTTCTTTTAAAGCTTCTGGTTTAATTAGACCTCTACTGATTAAAGTTTCATACACATTTTTCACAACCTGTTTTGCATCTAATGACAAATGATTTTGACGCGACATAGTTATATTCTCGTAAAACAACTTTTTCGAAACGCACAGTAAAAACGGTTATTTAACACTGGTGGTTAATGTGTTGTGGCCTAATGGTTAATACTCAAGAAATACCTGGCCCACCCCTGCCCTTATGAACATGGGTTTACCCAATAACAATAGGTAAGAAAATCGTTAAAGGTTTATTGGGGTATGGTCCGTCAAAAGCCATAACGATATACTTTGAGACAGACTATAAAAGGATGCATGAGAGTGGTGTAACTGTCTAGGTCACTGAGCAAATGTTAGTGTTTTTGCTAAGAAACTTTTGTAATTTTTTACTTATCGGACTCCTCGCAGATTTTGATGATTTTTTACATACAGAGGTTTTTGGAGCACTGATTACGAATCTAAAAAAGTCACCTCTCGTTTTTAGTTATAAGGAATTCAAGTAGACTAACCTTAAAATGGACAATACTTCCTTAAGTTTCTCCTTCTTGAAACTGGTTACTATCAAATAGGAACATACACTGATTGAGCACGGGTACACTAAAATTTACAATATTTTATTGCTTATTTTTAGTAAAAAACACTCTAAATAAATCCAGTTTTGTACCGTATATATGTTGCATAAATGGAGTATTAAGTAAGTCGAAAAAGAAAAACTAGATTGATTTGAGGTATTTTTTACTAAAAATAGACATTAAAATATTGTAAATTTTAGTGTATTTGTTTAATATAAGAGTGCTCAATCAGTATATTATTATATGGTAATAAGTTTCAAGAAGGAATTTTAGAACGTATTGTCCTCATTTTGAGATTTGTCAACTTAGAATCCTCATAAAGAGAGGTTACCTGATTTTTTTATATTCGTGACCAGCGCCCAAAAAAAACCCGTTTGCAAAAAATTATCAAAATCGGTAAGGGCAGTAATATGGGCATGCTTATTTTTTAAAGTAAAATAATATTTTTGCTTATTTTGAGTTTTATTTAACAATTAAATTTATCACAGCCATCACATTCACCCGGGTTGACCATACTAACTATTGGCCTTAGAAAAAATATATATATATATATATATATATATATATATATATATATATATATATATATATATATATATATATATATATATATATATATATATATATATATAAATAAATGGTTGCGCACATACGTTTAATAATGAAAGCTTAATTCAAAACCTAATATCAAAAATATCCGAAACATTAAAATGAAAAAATAAAGTATCTTTAAAAAAGGAACAGAACAACTTGAAGACCAATAAGCTTAGTTATCAAACAAAATAGACCAAAACACCTCCACTACTACTCCTAAATATGAACTAAAATATGAAAATGTGAGAAAACCGGGCAACTAAAGAAATATACTCATCTCATGTTATCTATATATAATTATTAATATTTAAACCTATAACTGTCTATTACAAACATCTAAAGGCAAAAATATCTGGATTTAAAAAAACTAAGTCTTACCTATAAAGACGCATCCTTCAAAAACAATACTTTCATTCATCAAATCGAAAAACACTCTTAAATATTTTTAAAACAATAAATACAGATGCAAAAAAATCTAGTGAACTATCACGATGCGAGAAAACTAGAAAACTGCCCGCTGACAAAACACAAAAAGACCGACGGCGCCAACGGCCGTTCAAGAGTGCATTTGCACCCCTATACTCATCCTCTTTTAACATTAATAAACCCCATATCTCTTCATCTTTCTTTCGCCCCAGAATCTTTTGTGGCCATCTCCTTTCAAACCCGATTCTATCTGCCTCTCACTCGCACCCACACAAGTATCTATTAAAACCTTTTCTAACACCCGGTGTATCTATAAACCCCCGTCTCCATCTCCGTTCTATACACTTTATTCTCTATAAGGGTGTTTTCGTTTTATTAAGATCGATAGCTGTTGCATCGAGGTGCATTCGCGACGTAAAAAAGGGCCGAAGTAGTTGAAAAGGCTGAATAAGGGTTGGAAAAGGGTGTACTCTAAGATTGCATCGTCGGCAGGATAAGAAGATGGGGTTGGTTTAATTGCGAAAATATACAGGGCAAGTAGGTATAAAAACCTTTAAAAAATATTTTAAAAAATATCTAAGCAATTTCTATTGTTGCGATACTGAAGAAAAGATAAAAATAATCTTAAAGTGTAGTTACACAGACAAATAACATATAAATAAAAGTAACATAAAAATAAAATAACAAATAAAAATAACCCCATTTATGCAGCCAAATAGAATAAAAATAAGAAATAAGAGTAATCAATCAGAAGCCTTTAAACAAACATGTTTAAATTATTCGTTTTGCAGTTTTATTCTTTTAAAATTCTTGATTTTGTTGTGTGTTTAAAGCTCTAAAATAAAGAAACTAGAATGAGTGGTTTCGATGAGAACCCAATTTTAAAGGATTAAAGCGGTCTTATATGACAAAAAGAAGGCAAAATTTGAAAATGACAGCTGTCGCAGCAGTCACCATGTCATTCTATCACTGTTTTAATAGCATATGTGCAGTAGTCAGAGCTGATAGGAATCAAATCCAGGAATCGATTCCTTTTTAAGGATCCGAAATCTAAAATCGATTACTTTATGAAAATAGGCTCTATGATCCGGATTCGTTATATAATTTTAAAATGATCCGGAATCCATTCCTTTTTAAAAGGGAAATTTATATTTCTAATTTGAGACAAATCGGTTTATAAATGCCAAAATTTGCTGTTTTAAGGTTCGAAATTTTGACCTGAGATTGGTAATTTCCAAATTGGCACCCTTAAAAACTCTTACATCCTGAATCTGAGACAAATAGGTTTATAAATGCCAAAATCCGCCATTTTAAATCTTCCATTTTAAATTTCCAAATTTTTATCCAAGATTTTTAACCAGCATCACATTGATTTTTGGAAATAAAGATAAAGAATTTGAAAATATCTGCCTATTAAAATCTTTAAGAAAGGAAACACACCTAACATGTCATTTTTAACCAAAATATGTTGTTTTTTAGGTCCAGAGAAACAACATTTAAATGATACATTTTTTTTTCGTAACCATATTTAAAAACGGGCATACATTTTACTTGCATTTATCTTACAAGTTTTGATTGCTTGATCTTTATAATTTTTTAATATGTTATCATTACTCTCATTACTCTGAGAGACTCTTAAATGGAACATTTTATTATTTTTATTCAGGGTGTCTAACAAAAATAAATTTAAAATTTTAATCCGTTTTATATTCCACAAGCAGATACATTATTAAAACTTGTGAAACTGCCTGTAAAAATACAATAAGATGTCCCATTTATACAGTTCGAAATAATGTTCCATTTAAGGGTCATTTAAATTGTGAATTTAAATTCCAAATTTTTAGGCTATTTCTTGTTTCAGAGTTATATGTCTACTTACTTTATTTTGATTGTGTTTAACGACACACTGTGCCGTGCTGATTAAAGAAAAAGGGAGTAAAGGAAAAAACATCGTCATTTACTCAGACAGCCAAGCGGCCCTGAAGGCCATCAGTTCTCCAAAAGTTAATTCCAAACTAGTGGGGGACTGTATACAGGCCCTGGATAAAGTCGGCTTGGCAAACAAACTTACGGTAGCCTGGGTACCAGGCCACGAGGACCACCCAGGTAACGAAGAGGCCGACGACCTAGCCATGAAAATGATAGGCCCTGAGCGATTCTGTGGAATCTCGACAGGCCTTCTTAAAGCATCTATCAAGAGCTGGGTAGACAGAGAGTTTCAAAGCTGGTGGTTACAAACACCAGGACAACGACAGGCAAAGCACTTCATTAAGACCTGCTCGGCCAGTTACCTCGGACCTACTGAGCCACAGTCGTAAGTCGTAAGGATAACGGTAGGTCAACTAACAGGACATTGCAAACTCAACAAGCACCTGGAAAGAATAGGCCTGGTGGAGGATAGCCTGTGTAGGTTCTGCCAGGAGGCTGAAGAAACAGCCGTACATGTGTGGTCCCTGTGAGTTTTTTTTTTTATCTTGGGACAGTCCACGAAGGCTGATGCCTAAGTACTAACGTACCGTGGGTGTCTGAAGTGTGGTAAGAGGAGTTTGTTCACAGGGACTTAAATTTTTGGAGATTGGGAGGAGAAGGAAAACTTCTGCGGGCAGCAGGTTCCATAGTCTTGACACTCTAGGAATAAAGGAACGAAGAAAGCGGGAAGTTCGGGGCCTCTCTAACTGAACCGTAAAAGGATGCATAAAAGTTGCACTACGTGTTGCTCTGTTGGGAGCTGCCAGAGAAGGAATAATACCGGCCAATTCCTCTGAGCAGAAGCCGTGAAAAATACCTATAGAAGAGCGACAGATCCCTAAGCTCGACGATGGGCAAGAAGAGGAAGCCTTTCTGTGAGCGTTGGATCATTAATAAGACGAACAGCTCTTTTTTGAATGGAGTCCAGAATGCTAAGTGTTGTAGGGGACGCCATTCCCAGACATGAGAACAATATTCCAAAGAGGTCTGATTTGGGATACATAAGAGTGTACAGATTGGAAGAAGAGAAATATTTTCTGGCTCGAAAGAGGAATCCAATCTTTTTTGAAGCTGCCGAAGCTATGGATGAAATGTGTTTGTGCCAGTTGAGGTTATTCTCAAAAGTAACGCCGACTAGATTAAACGACTCTTTGTTCTGCAGAACTTGACCGCTCATATGTAAGGGATGAGCATTCGCAGACTTTTTTCGCGATAGCGAACATGACTGTGTTTTTAAGGCATTAAACTGAACACGATTTTTGGCGCCCCAATCCAAGATAAGTTTGAGGTCTTGTGAAAGAGATATCTGCATTGACCTGCGCTTGTTTTCAAAATCGGAATTACACGGTGGCTTAAGAAATTGAATACTAGAGTGGAGGGTACTATCGTCAGCAAAACTATGAATGGATTGATTGTGGAAGAGAAAGATCGTTAATGTGTGAAGAAACAGCGTGGGTGCCAGCACTGAGCCCTGGGGCACCCCAGCATTAATTTGGTAGAAGCTGGAGGAATGACCATCTACACTAACTGATATACGTCGATTAGAAAGGAAACTGGAAAGCCAAGAGAAGAAGAGAAGTGGTGGTTTACTAGGCTTGGTGAGGAAAATCCAAAACCGGCAAGATATATGGAGTGGCCAGTGTCAAGACTCTGGAGTCTAGTTAAGAAGACGGGCCTGGACAAGGTACTCTAAAGAACGACAGAAGAAACCACAATAAATCTGGCAAGGTTGCAGTGGTGGAGGTCATTTTTGCCATCTCCGCTCAAATAATCTAATCTAATCTAATCTAATCTAACGACACACTACCAGCGTGCCGTTTGGTGTAGTTCGGAACCCAGGTTAAACTATAGGTTCCGTCTAGATGATATTAAAATGTATTTATTCATATTTAAACCAAGAAAAAACCAGTTATAAAATGACACGCCTCGTTATTTACACAACTAAACTTTTAATACCGCCGGAAGTACGTTCGAAAATTTTTTGTCCAAGTTAAAATAATTATTAGTGATTTGTTCCTTATACTAAAAAATCTATAAAAACAAATCTTCTCGTATTAATAACCTTTTAACAAAATAATTTAGAAAAATGCCTATATTCAGGTAATTTTTCAATTAACTCATTGAACATAAAGAATGGTTCTTGAACATTCTCAGAAAAGCCTGGCCAAAGAAAGGTTTTATGGATTTTTTACTTAGGATATTTTATGGGTTTTTTTGCTACCGTCCTAATTGGGAGATTTATGACTGTTGTTTTTTTGTTTAAATATGAATAAGCGACTTTACCACAACATTAATGGAGGGGGAGGTAGTTTAGAGATAGAAGTTTGTATAACGTTGACGGAACTTGGGGATAAAATGGGTTTAAAATCAAAAAACCCAGCACCCACGTGGGCTATCATAAACATAAAAAGCAACCTGCAGTCATATTGGACATTTATAATCCGTAAATAAAAAGCTAAGTATAGCCTATCCCCTGTACACACCATAACGTAACTCAAACCTCTAATTTAAAATTACATTTTCCCCCCCCTTCCCAAAATGTACCACAAACAACGGAACACTATTTAGTCCCCGGGAGAAAAATGTAACAACCCTCTTTGAATGTAATTTTTTAAACTATTTTTTAGGAGCGAAATCACCGACCTTTAGAATGAGTTCGCGCCATGTGAAAGTTAAGGTTACAAAAAAAAGTACAATGGAAATGGGTGATTTATTTTTATAGGGCTTCGGTTAACCATTTCTAATGTCAGAAAACTGTCTTGCATGTTAATTAATGGCATATATGATTAGAAAAAAAGGGGCCAATTTTTTAAAACCCCCCTTTTGGAACTGCATCCCCAAAAAGTGCAGTCTTTACAGTCCATGATTTGATGGAAAAAACCCCCTTTTTAAATAAAGTTTTTGTTTGAATGTTTTTTTTGTTTTAATTTTTCCCCAGTTTATTAAGGGGTAGAATTTTTCCCCAAAAAAATGAATAAAAAATGGAAAAAAATTTCTAAAACCACTCTTTTAACCTACAAAATATTTTTTCCCCAAATTATTAGTCTATACGGGTGACAAAAAACTTCCCCTTAAAAATTTAAAATACATTGGCTATTTTCCCGGTAAACAAAGGGGAAAAAACTGTAAATAAATCTGTACAGTTTTCCCCCAATTTTGGGTTTTTGGGGATCTTTCGGAAAAAAAAAGTTTTCCCCCATTAACAGGGGGGAAAGGGCAAAAAAGGGCCCCTCAAGGAAAAAAAAAGGGTTCCCCTTAATATCTGAAAATTTTTTTTAAACAAAAAATGAAGATCCTTTGTAATCTACAAAAATGAAAAATCGATTTTTCAAAATAAGGGGCCCCAAAAAGTGCCGTAGAATGCCGCTATCTTCAGGGGTTAACATAAGCGGGCGGTTAATTGTTCCATTACTCCGGCAATAATGTACATTTTTAATTATTAAAAAGTTCATCGAATGGGAAACCCGTACGTATCATTGCTTATAAGTTTGGGTCCATTCGATTTTTCCTGGAATATTAAAAAAAGCGGTCAAAGTTTCTTTTCACAATGTTTTGAAATTATCTCATTAATTTAATTGATATTTTAAAAATTTTTATTAAATTTTTTATAATGAGACCTTAGAATGTTCAACCCATCCCAAACAATTTCCTTCACCATCTTTTTGGTTTTAATAAAAATTTGTTTTGCCCATCTGCATTTTTAGCCCTTTGGATTTTAAAAATCTTAAGAATAAGCGCGAATCAAAAACCCCAATCTATTGAAATTGTTTCAATACATCATTTGAAAGCGAAGTATTTATTTCTAAATGTACTTTTTTTTTTTAATAAAGTCCAATATTTTTTTAAAATTTTCCAAACCCGTGAACCAGAAATTCCGGTAAGAAACTACCACATCTTCCAGTTGGAATTTATGGATTTCGAGGCCGTTTTTGGAAAAATATTAGTTGCAAAAAAATGGTAAGGCCCTTTTTGTAGATTTTGAGGTAATCTTTTTTTTGTCTAAACAAAAATTCTTTAATCTGTATATTTTGGCAGATAATCGGGGGCCATTTTCAGCGGGTTCCCAAGGTTCCGCGAAGACCTATGAATTGCGCCACAAATAAAAACTGTACAGATTTATTTACAGCTTTGGGTACTTTCAGGTTTTCAGTTATTGGACTACTATGAATAATGGTCAACAAAAATAAATTTGAAATTATTTTAGAACACAACTCAATAAAAAAATATTTTATTACAAAGAGTATTTAACTGCCATTTTAACCTAAATTTAAATTTCCAAATTTTAGCCTATTTCTTGTTTCAGAGTTATATGTCTACTTACTTTAGTTTTGATTGTGTTTAACGAGGTGTTTAACCTTTTTCTTGTTTTATTATTTTTATTTGTGTTAAAATCCGTCAAAATGGCGCATATTTATACCAACTCCAAAATTAGTTTTTTAGTGGTTGTGCTTTTAAGCCAAAACGTAGTTAATTTTTTAATAAATGGTTTATTATTCTTTATATAATGTAATAAAAATAAATTGCTGCAGCAGTCCTTTAATTTGCAAGAAATATTTCTGGGGTTCCTCGCCTTGTCAAATTTCAGTGGCCCAGTTTTCAGGGACGGGCAAAAATTATATTTTTATAGCGATTTTAGCATTTTTTAATGCAATATCGTGCTTTGAGGCAGCACTGTGGTTAAAAAATAATTACCTAAAAAATATATTTCTAATTAAAGCAGAAAAGTGTACAAAAATTCTAAAAATGTAATTATTATCTAAGAAAAACAGCCTATTATTTTACAATCCTAAAAGAAAAAGAACTAGAGGATAATCAGAAAGAGTAAAATATAGTGAACACGATACAAAGTACCAATTTGTTTCCACCCAGAAATGATTGAAAAATTACATATTGCAGTTTTAAAATACCAGGAATTAAAAGGTATTTAATCAGTTAGATGTTTCTTCGGAGTGGGTTGGTCTGTGCTGGAGGCTGGAGTCCACATTGTAAGTGCCAAGAAAGACAAGTGCGTTTATTTGCTTTTCTGTGATTTTTTAAACTATTTTCTATTTATTTGACAAAAACAAATAAGGATATATTTATATGTGCAAACGCAATTTATTGACACTAAAACTTCCACATTTGGAGCAAAAAGAAGAAATAGTGTTAATAAATGAATTACGGACATTTAGCACATATGATCAGAGCTGTCGCAATTACTTTTAAAAGTAATTAAATTACATTTACCAATTACTCTTCCAAGTAGTAGTAAATTACGACTACCAATTACTAGCATGTTTGTTAAAAGTAATTCAATTATCAATAATTAAAACTGAAAGTAATTGAATATTTTAGCAATTACTCGATTTAAAATTACTAAAAAATTAAACAAATACACTAAACAAATAAAATATTTTTAATATACCATAGCGCACGTCGCACTATTCAAACTCTTTCTCCCAAATTCAACATTAAATGACTTAAAAAAAATATATATTTTTATCCTACCCCCAAATCAACAGATCAATCTCAATCGAAAATATTGAAATCAGCGCAACGTTTGATTCAAAGCTTCCCGCCGTGTTTCAAGATGCTCTTTCTGGCGGGCCCAAAAAATTTCCGGCAGTTTTTCCATAAAAAGGAAAGGTAATCGAATTATTTTTTAAGTAATTGAATTAAATAATCCAATTACTGGGGAAGTAATTGTATACGATTTTTCAATTATTTTAATTTAATTACCGACAGCTTGCAAAAGATTAAGCGATGTTTTTTTATTAACTTTTATTTTTACTATCATTATTTACTTATTTATTAACAATATTTTCTCATGACAAAGACTTAAAAGATTTATACAACAATTACCGAATAAAAACTTTTGGTTGTCACAACTTTTTTTCCTGTCTTGATTACTAGAGAGTGCAGCGTCTTGGGTTTTTTGTGTCTAATCTCCCATTTTCTTTTAAATTTCACATTGTCTTGTTCCTTCTATAAGTCTCTATAACCCGAGCTGGTTGAGTGTATTCTGTGGTCTTTCGGCTCCCCAAATAAAGCCGTCTTTTGGATTCAACCTTCAATTCACACAGATATGGTAGGCTGTTTCTTCCCCTCGTCACTTCGCAACTTGGGTCCCCATTGTTATTTGTTTTCTTAGGGTATCGTGCCCTGTTAGCAGCCCTACTGTTATGCGAAGTCTTTTCCTGCTTTGTCTGAGTTTCCCTTGTTCTTGGGGTGAGCCCTTTATGAAGCCTTTTTTTGTCTTATTCCACTGATGATCCTTCAGTATTCCCCGTGTTTATTTCGGATCCATTACCTGGCTTGCACTCGTGCTGTGGTTTTGGTCACTCCAAAGGCAGGTTCTGGTCCAAAGTACGGTGTGGATGATCTCTGTCTCGCTAGCTCATCCGCTTGTCACAACGTTAATTATATAAAAAGTTAAATGAAACGTTTACCTTACTTTTATAAACGTCCATTTTTTATAGCAAATTACCATACCACTAAAAAACGCCATTTTATAGTGTTTGACTAAATATCAAAAACCATTAAAAATCAATTAGCATCTTTTCAAAAAATTAAAAAAAGGGGTTACCCTTTTTTAAACTTTTTTCTTTTCTTCTAAACGAACAATTTAAAAAAGTTGGTCCACACCTTTGGGGCGGGCAAAGGACGCAAGAAGGTGGCGAAAATAAAAACTCCCACTACCAAAATTTTTTATTGCCCGATTAAAAAATTATATTTTAAGTTCTTCCAAATTGGTGTATCGAGGATGTTTTTTCCGATTGCAAGCCCACAGGAGATAACGTTTTCGGTAATATTTTTCCTTAAATGACATAAATTATACACCATTTTAAAAGGGAAGGAAATAATCTATGCCTCTGCTGTATCGGTTTTTAAAATATAAATCGAGTTAAGAAAAAGTATCTAAACATAACCGATTTTAGGGTGACTTTCACTCAAGGAAATATTAAAAACTAAATCCAAATTTAAAAAACTATTACAGCAGAAGCCTAGATTTAAGTGTTGGCTTTCATATAGTTTTTGAGAAAAACGTTATGCTCCGAACCCCAAATTGGATCCAAATTTCGCGGCGCGAATGGACTCTTAAATCGAACAATTTTGATGTTAGGATTCTATCATAAAATTGTGTTCACATATTTGCGAGACACCCTGTACTAGTTAACACTGGGTCTTCTGCTTTTTTCTATTTTTAATAAAAAGTTACGTTAAAATAGTAAATTCGCCTTATGAATAAGAAGAAATCCAAAAAGTAATATCAGATGTTACCCTTTTAATGAGAAATTATTAGGTAATATGAATTATTTAATACAGATAAGAAGTTGTTTGTCTAATTGCAAGATTTCGTGATAAGGAAATCTTTTCCTCACGAAGTTCGTGTTGGTATCTTGAGAAAAAATGTAACGAACGTTGACTTTTGTTGCAGATGTCAAGTCAGGCACGAATAGATATGAATAATGAAAGAGATTATTACTCTTAGATCATTTAGGCAACTTTTACTCTTTTATCTTATGCGGTACTTAACAAACTAAGGTATGTGTGTATAGTTTTGTTTACAATGATTATAAAACTAGAAAATACAGAGACTTGAAGTAAATAAACTTCATTTAATGGAACAGATAATACACGAAAAAGAGCTTGCTGGCTACTAGTATAGTAAGTAAATCTAAAGTGTTTGACCTCCGGATTTTTTTGTACAGGAAAAATTTTTTTATGACAATTTGGAATTAAGTTTCTTTCACCCTCTAGATCAAAGTTTATATATGCTTAGGTTGGGCTTTTTATTTTTGGGGTTAAAAACCACCCCTTAAAAAAAAAAAAATTAAAAAAAACCATAGAAAAAAAATTATGTAAATTAAAATCATAGCTAAATATAAAAGAAATTTTTTTGGGGGTTTAAATGAGTTAAATCAACATTATTTTTTGTAACGTTTTAACCCTTAAAAACCCCCCTTTTAATAAAAAAATTTAAAAAAAAAATAATGATTTTTTCATTTTGAAATTATTTAATAGCGCTTTTATTGTAGAAAAAAATATTTTAACAGTTTACGGTATAATAAATATTTAACTACCATAACTCAACCTTTAAATAACCACGCATTATGGTGATGTGCGCCTTTTTTTTTTTAAGGGTAAAAACTCCCCCTAATTGTCAAAACTTATAGAATAACATTTTAAACCTTAAAACGCGAAAATTTTTGGGGTTTAAAAAATTAGTTGATTAATGTTTTTTTTTAATTTTTTTTGGAATAAACTTTAAAATTTTAAAAACCCCCCCAAAAAAAAAAACCCCCTTTTGTTAGAGCTTAAAGTAAAAAAATATATTTACCCTAAAAAAATGATTAATTTACCATAGTGATTTAATTTTAGAATGCTGTTGCTTAAAATATGTACTAATGTCATTTCGCAATTTTTCCCGCCCCTTATAAATCAACCCTTATTATAGCTTAATTAAAAAAAAAATTATCCTCAAAAAGTTAATAGCTTGACAGTTTTAAAAAAATTTTAAAAATATTACTGCCTGAAATATTACCAATTTCATTCTTTTGCAAATTTTAAATTTTTTTAAAAAAACCACCCCTTACAACATTGCAATTTTATAAACTAATATAATAGATAAAAAGGGGGAAAAAAAACGTAGAATTATATACAAAAATTATGCCGTTATAAGTATAAAGATACCGGTTTTATAGAATATTATGCTCCGAAGTGGGCTATTTAAATTTTTGGGGGAAAAAAAAAGTGGTTTTTTAAACATAGCTCCTTTAGTTTTAATGATAAAATTTTTTTTTCAAACATAATTTTGTGGGGGGGGGTTTTTTTTTAAAAGCTACAAGGCTTTTAAAATTTAAACCCCCTTTTTTAATCCCTTAGTTTAAAAATGGGATTTTTTTAAAAAGGGCTAGAATAATGTGGTGCTTGCTCGTAAATAGAGGCTTTAAAGGGAATATCTGGCCAAATATTTATTGTACGGAAAATTTTAAAAAAATGAAGTCTTTTTTAAAAAAAAAAAAGCTATAATTCGGCACTCGAGCTTTTTTTTTGTATTCCAGTATTGTTGGAGTTATTTTAAAAAAAAGGCTATTTTTACGAAATTGCGGAAAATCGTTTTTTTTAAGCCCCAATTTTTTTAAAATTAAGCATTTTATTTTTGGGTTTAAAATTCTAGGATGTATTACCAATACATATATTAAAAGAACCCCCAGAAGGGTATAGATCTATTTTAATTGGGGGGGGAATTAGGGAGTTGTTTTTAATGACTTTTCGTAGAAAAAGGTGGGGGGGTTTTTAAAATAACTCGCTCATTTTTATGCTAAAAACTCTTTTTTTGTTTTTTTAAAAAAAAAGGGCTTATTATATTCTTTAAAAAAAATTTTTTATTTTTTTCCCTTTTAAAAAAAAAAAACTTTTTATTTGACTTTGAATCTTTTAAATTTAGCATTTGACGAACAAAAGCTAACCATTAACAAGCCGTAGCTCGGTCTGTATTGGTTGTAGAGAAATTATAATAAAACATTTGTTTGTTGTATTTTTATAAGCTACAATTTTTTTCTTAACAGTTTTTTAATAAAATGCATATTTTTTGAGTTATTCGTGAAAAAAAACCCCCAAAAACGTCGTTTTTTTTTTTTTAAAAAAAAATTTTCTTTCAATGGGAAAAACTCGAAAAAAATTGGTTTTTTTTAAAAAAAAATTTTTTGGGGAATTTTGTGCTTAAAAAAACTTTTTTTTTTGATTTCTGAAAAAAAAATGTAATAAAAAATTCCTCCCCCAAGGTGGGGGGGAAAAAAAACCCCCCCCGGATAAAAAAAACCCCAGCATGAAAAAACTTTGATCCCAGGATATTCCAAAAACAGGGTAAAAAACAAAATATAAATACTGATAGTAACAACAAATACAAACTCATAAGCAGTTAACTGGGCATAATATGTCAACCACTTTTTATCTGTAACAAATTTCAGAAAATAAAGACATTAATATCATGCTTGTTTTTTCATAATTTGTACATATTACATTATTTATTAACATTAGATTTGTACGTAATAAAAGATATATACGAGTCAATTTGCAATATTTTTTCTTCAAGATATCAGGACAATACCTTTGCAGCTTAATATGTCTTTTTAGGAAAAAAAAATGTAAATAGTATTCTCTAAGTTCAGAAATAGTTATCAATTAAATATACCATCCGAATTTAGCAAAAAAAAAACCTCTTCAATTTCACCATCACCGAATAAAAGCGTCCATATCATCCTCTGGCGATATCAGTAAAAAATTATATAATCAGCAGAAATTAGGAAGACACGCTACCACTATTATTCTAATCTATTAGTGAATTTATTTAAACTTTTTAAAAAATTTATGTAAAGCAACGAAAATCACTCCACAGAATATAACATAAATAGTTTAATGCATACCTGTATCTCTGGCTGTCCTCCTTCATCTCTTATCAGCAGCAAATAACTTTGATTGTCAACCAAGATTTCTTTCTTAAATCGGCCACCTTCAGGGGACTCCTCTTGCATGTAGGATCCTGTCAGGTAACGGTGTACTAAAGCCGATTTCCCTGAACTCAAAGATCCTACTATACCCAAACGGAGATCGGGTACTGCTCGAGACAGAGTCCATTCTTGTGAGTTGACAAAAGAATCTGAAACAAATATATATTCAGTTAATTTCAATAATCTACAAATCTAATTATATCGTAAATAATCACTAAAGAATATATTTATAGGGGCATTTTAGATATTTTTTGTTCTAAATAAAAAAAAGATATTTATTTTAGGCTAATTTGAATCTACGATTTACGTTATCCTGCTTTTTCATTTCAGCTACTGAGACAAAAGATTTAACAATACCATGTGTTAAATTTTCTATGTTGAAAGTTTAACTTTTTTCACTAATTTTAAATGTCCCGTGCTCAACAGGAATTAAATATTTGAAAATTATTTTTGATTAAAAAATGGTCTGGGAACCAATTAAGATTTTAAAAATACTGAAAAAAAACTGTCGGGCTGCCAGGTTTTGAAAATTTAGCAGTCCCATAACCAAAGAATATCTTTTTTAATGGTTAGAATAGTTAGGAATTTAGTGCTAATTGAATGCTTTTAGGAACTTAATAGAATTTTCAATATTTCTCTAAATTAATTAAAAAATTATATTTCTTCAAAATTTCAACCGGTACAACCTCGATTATGGCGAATGCGCAAGGATATTTTTCATTTTGACAAAAAACATGTATTTTTTTTTATTCTGTTGATCCTGGTCAAAATTATTATATTGTCATATTTTGTTGGGTCCTATACATATTACGACCGTCTTTATTTAAGATATTTTTGGAAAAAATAACATAATTATATTGTGTGGAGGAAATAAAAGTACACAGGTGAGGAAACATGTAAAAATTTAAAAATGCGTGAAAAAATAAAATATATAAATTTGCGAAAGTTAATTAACCAAATAAAAAGCCGCTTTAACTCACCACAACTAATCATGACCAACCAGAACTAAAGGCTTTTGAATTTGTCTTGATTATTCCTACATCAAAAAATCTTAAATAAAGACGGTCGTAATGTGTATCGGACCTAACAAAATATGACAATATATCTCATAACTATCTTGACGAGAATTGACAGGATAACAAAAACACTTTTTTTGTTAAAATAAAAAAATCCCTGCGCATTCGCCATAATCGAGGTTGTAACGGATGAAATCACGAAGAAATATAATTGTTTAATTAATTTAGAGAAATATTTGAAAATTCTATTAAGTTCCTAAAAGCATTCAATTAGCACTTAATTCCTATCTATTTTAATCATTAAAAAAGAAATTCTTTAATTATGGATCTGCTAAATTTTCAAAACCTGGCAGACCCACAGTATTTTTTCAAGTATTTTTAAAATCGTTAGAGCGCCTAATTTATTTATTGCGCACCTAAAAAAGCCTCTAATTTTGATCTAAATTTCGTTGCATTTTTTTGAGTTGGGCTAGCCAAATTTATATACGTTAAAAACACCTAAAAGTCAAAACACTGGGAGGATGTAAAAGATTATGCCAAAAACTGGAGTACCAAGATGGGTAATACAGGATGGTAGTCGGATCAGTTGCCTGAGGAGTCTAGGTGGCACAAACCGTAGAAATCAGGAAATCAGGCTATCCTGAATCAATCATTACAGTTCTACTTAAATATTAAATCTTGGTTTTATTAGCAATAGTGGCTCTAACGTAAATTATTTTTTCATGTTTAATTAAAACCTTTTTATAAACACAACACAAATTATTCTTTAATTATTTTTAACATATAAAATTTATAATTTAAAATTTCAGAGTAAAACTGTAACATAATATTTACAGTTGCTTTTTTACAAGGTCGTAAATTTTAAGAACTGTGAATAAATTCTCTTCAGTGTATACTTTTTTACTGTACTTACCATATGTCGTAGCGTGGTCAAGAAGTATGTAAGTACTCTGAAAAATGTATGCATCGTACATATGTATGTGTCTTGGTAACGTTATTTAAATGTTTTATCTTGACGGAATTTTAATGATTTTAACACGTCCGAAAATTGTTCTTTGTGTGTTTAATTTATTTTTTGGGATCACATAGTCCAAATGTCTGACGCTGATGATATATAAATATCATTTGATATTTTTTCGGAACGACTGGTATTAGGTTCATGTGTATTGGAACTGAAAAATCAAAGTGACATTTGTATATACACTGTATCCAAAAATTATTCGTACACTTGAAATGTTGGTAAATTTCGTTGGCTTACAAAAAACTATTAGAGAATAAAATTAATCGCACACTAGAAAAATATTTGTTTATAAATGTAAATTATAACTACATATAATTTTTAATTCAACTCCCAGTATATATTTTATTTATGGCCTAAACGTTATCACACTTATCACCATGCTAAAAATAGTAAGCAGAAAGTATTCGTACAACCAAATAAATAATGTAGTTTAACAACATTTTTGGTGCGATTTTGTTTTTGTTAGTTGTTTTTTTTTAGTAGAACTGCTTGCTAAAAATAAAAATAGTCTTATTTAGAATATCAAGCAATATGTCACGAAAATCGCGAGAATTAAGTGTTGATCTAAAAAAACTTATTGTAAATTTTTTTCAAGAGGGGAAACCTCTTCGGGAAATTGCCAAACTGGTTAAAAAAACACATAGCACAGTACAATATGTGTTGCAGAAATTTTTAAAAATGGGTAATGTTACAAATTCCCTTCGTAGCGGAAGACCACCTAAATTAACCGTTCGTGATAAACAATAAGTGCAGCACAGCTTGCAACGGATCTTGAATTAACTTCTGGCATGACTATCTCACCCTCAACAATTAGAAATGTCATTAAGAAAGCAGGATTTTATGGTAGAGTAGCAAGAAAAAAGCCTTGGATTAACAAGGTGAACCGACAAAAAAGGTTAAAATTTGCTCAAGAGTACGTAAGTAAGCCTATTGATTTCTGGAGAAAAGTCATATTTTCGGACGAAAGCAAATTTAACGTTTTCGGTTCTGACGGGCGCAAATATGTTTGAAGAAAACCGGGTGAAGAGATGAAACAGCGGTATTTAAAACCAACAGTAAAGCATGGTGGTGGGAGTCAAATGATTTGGGGTTGTATGGCGGCTGCAGGAGTTGGAATCTGATAGATTTGTGTATCGCGATATATTAAGTGCAAATCTTAAACAAAGTGCAGTGCATTTAGGACTCGAGGATGATTATTAGTTCCAGCAAGATAATGATCCTAAATATGCGTCGAGACTTATTCAAGAATGGTATTATATAATGTTCCTCATGTACTGAAAACTCCTCCC
>JAHBCN010012906.1:0-25545 GCA_019359885.1 Listronotus oregonensis
AAAGTGGAGGTTGAGCGATGCACTTCTGTCTGATAATTTACGTCGATTAAAACATTGAAAAATTTTTTTTTTTTTTTTTTAAGAAAATTTTCAAGTTACTATAAAAACAAAATTGAATAATAAATGTCAAAAAATTTATAAAAATCCCAAATAAACGTCAAATGACACCTGAACACTTAGTGTTGTCGGGCTCAAAATATAAGAAATACCCCTGTATTTTAATAAAACCTAATTTTTTTTATTACCCGTATAAATGTAACTGACTGGTTTAATTTCTCAACGATTTTCCCCGAGGAATGGTGTTTTTTTAAAAGTAAGCGATATTTTTTATAACTAAGTCCACAGATCTATAAGATGTCTTGAAAAACCCTAAAAAATTGTGATTTTGGATCAACGAAAAAGTTTTTTTTTAACCAAAAAATTAATAAGTTTTTTGGGCGTTTCTTCACAATTGGAAATCGTTGTCCCAAACAAGATTTACAGCCTGTTTATTATATTTTTCCAATGACGCATATACTAGCATTCTTAAAAACATAGTCATATAAATTTTAAATATTAAAATTTTTATTAATAAATTTAACATTTTTTAAACCCAAATCACAGCCCTTGTCAGGTCCCTTTCCAAGAATGTGAATTTTTGAAAAAATTTATTTTCATTAAAATTGTTGATTAAAAGTCTACACAAAAATACAGCATTTTGTTTGTTAAAAAGTTTAATTTTAATTTTTTTTTTAAAGATTAATTCATGAGGTTTTTGTCTATGTTTTATTGAGTGCATAAAATAAAAACATTTTATTGTATATAAGCAGGAGAGAAAAACCGGCCAACAAGGATGTTTTTGCGTTACCCCTTTTACGGCTCCCAAAAAAATAAATTTTTTTGGATTCCATAAAATTAAATTTAAAAAAAGGGCATTTGCCATAAATCCGCAAAAAAGAAGGGAGAAAAATTGGGGGAAGTTTATCGGTATATTTAGGAAGGCCAAGCAGTTTATCAGCTTGGCACAAAAAAAACTTTATGGGGACTTGGGCTGCACTGAAGGCCTTTTGCCCACCGAACCAAAATGTATTCAAACCTGGAGCAAAAAAGGGTAACCTTAAAATCTAGTGGGATTTCCGGGGCACTGCAAAAAATACCCTGCAAAGATCGGTAGGGAAGACGCCATGCCGCATGTGCTGGAGGGGATGAACCAAAACACAACTTTTCGGCCCGAATGGAGACTGGGGTTGCAATCCCGGCAATGACTTTGTTGCCGGGAGGGAAAATTCTCCCAAAGGATACGATTTTTAGAAGTTATTGGGGGGGAAATAAAAATTTGGGTGAGCCCAAAGACCGATCGGTCCGGGGAAGGGTTTACCCCCACTTTAAACCAACCCTAACATAGAAAGGGCTATATCACCGATGTGTTTTTTTTATTTCTTTTCCCTTGGTATTCTTAATTTATATCTCTTTTTTTTTACAAAAAATCCTACCCCAAGGTCAAATTTTGGGTATAAGAAATTAGTATTAAACATTGAAAGTTATCCTCAAAAATTTTAAACAGTCTTCTGTAACAATTTAAAAATTACAAATAGTATAACCCTTGGTTATAGACTTGAGGGCCGGAATTATTTTGTTTCGTGCCAACGCGTTGCATATGTATGTCAACAAAAAATCATGGGGAACGCTTGATAAAAGGTTTATCCGACATCGCTTATTAAGGGCCCATGTTTTTTGGGCATCAAAATTAGTATTTCATATATTTAATATTGGTCTCCTCACCGTCAAATAGCTGCGCTAAGCTACCCTGTGGGTTTAAACCCCCCTTCTATATCTCTCTCTTTGCCCTTATAACGTAATGGCCGAGCGGAGGTGCGGGTGCTCGATAAAATGACCTATGAATAAAACACGAGTTTCGTCTTCTAAAACGTGTCTAATAGGTCCATAGTCTCTGCTATGGAATTTTAAGGGTAAACGACCTTTTTGGTCTCACAGTATTAAAAACACAAATAAAACAATAAGTTACTTACTTAAAGGGACATAGATAAGCTTTTGTCATATTTCTTCTCATTTAAATATATAAAATAGCTAAGGCTTCCCAAAAACAGATTCTTGTTAGTCTCACAATTTAGTAAATGTTCCAAACCGCGTTTATCACAGCACAAAAAATAAAGACCGTGGTGCCATTCCTTAACTAATTGTAGAAATCCTAAAAATTTACAAATACAAAAAAAGATGGAAGTTGTTTTTCCCAAAACTTACTTCGCTAAAACCAAATATTGTTATGAAGATAGAATCTGACTAAAAATATTCTGGGCAAAAAGGCCAATTGTCCGCTTTTTCCCTTTTATTTTCACAACAAAATGGAAATGTAAAAAAAGGCCAATTCACTTTTTATCCGAAACAATTAGTACTATGAGATCCGGGCCCTCTTAATCTGCAGGTGTGTGTTTTGTTTTTTTTTTTTTTTTTAAAAAACCTAATTTTTATGATTAATACATGAGACTGGAATAGGTTGAAGTAGGGTTGCCTGGCAATAGCTGCAACTACCTTTTATTAAATATACCGGTGATCAAGGAGCATGACTTACTCTGCACTTTTGAAGACAGAAAAATGAAACTTAAGGATATCATAAAATGTCAAATTTGACTTTTTTTTTACAAGCCATGTGACTTCCTGTATATTATTAAATTTCTAGATTTCAGAGAACATTTTGCGTCTAAAGGTACCATATTTGTTTATTCTACTATATTGTAACATTCGTAAAATATTTATTATTTTTTATGAAATAAAAGTGATATTTTTCATGGCGCGCACAACCAAACGGAGGGAAGGTTCGATGGTCGAAGGTCGGATGCGACAACTTTTCCCAACAAATAGATTATCAATTTCAGCAGGAATTCAGCGGGCTGAAACTAATGATCTTCGGTCCCTGATTTATGAGCTGGTGCATTAAGAGCAAAAGATATCTGATGTAAAATAGAGTTTGGATTTTATTAACCAAATGTGAGGAACAAAGACAAACAAACAAGGTCATGGGTGATATGATTAACGAATTAAAAAAGAAAATGATAATTTGTAAAAGGGGTTTGGTCTTTTTCAGGCTAAAATTACAAAAACTGAGATGGATAAAACAAAATGCAACGTAGTAATAACTGGTGCTTTTGAGGAGGCTGAAACTGATAATATAATCAGGATAACACAGTAAAAGTTTTAAATTTTATTAATGGGAATGATTTGAATGTTAGTGCAAATAATATTAGAATCTTAGGCCTCTGAACAAGCTACCTGCAGCTATTGTTTGCCTGGAAAATGAAGGTATTGTAAAACAGCTGATTACAAAAAGAAGAGTTAAGGGAAAAATTACTTCAAATTTGTGTGGGTTAAATAACAAAAGTGATAATATTTATTTAATTGAAGATTTGCCGGCTGCAACGTACAGGCTGTTAAAAGCGGCGAAAAAATGCAGAAAATGGGGTATAAATATGTATGGTCTAAAAATTTGGGTCTGTTTTAATAAGAAAAAAATAGGGGGACCCAGTCATTAAAATAACGGAACTAAAACAATTGGAAGAAATATTAGGACCCAACATCATAAAGATACACTTTGATAGATGACTTTGTAAGTTTTTTTGTTTCTGATTTTTTATATTTATTTTTCTTAAAGTTAAAATGATTCATAAAAAGACCTATTAGACTCCTACAAATACTTTGATACAAAAGTTTCGATTTAATGGATAATATGAAGTTTTTCTGCATGATTTTGATACAAATCAAAATGTTAACATTTTAAAGTGTTAATATAAGAGGTATAAAAACAAATTTTGATAATTTTTTAGTTTTACTTGAGCCACTTGACATGGATTATGATGTCATTATAATGTCTGAGTGTCATGATATCTATAATTTGGGCTCCTTTAATATTTTTTCTTATAAATTGTTTTACAATGAAAGTAAAATAAATAAGTACGATGGAACCCTCATTTATGTAAAAAACTGTCTATATCTTCAAAACCCGGGTTATTTGTGTGAATAATTAAAAAGTTTTGAAAGTAGAGTTTATGAAAAATGGTATTAAATTTGGCGTTACAGCTATTCGCCATCTTTGGACGCCAACTCATATTGGCAAGATTTACACCTGTTGTTTTCCAATAAACATTTTCATTCATGTCAGGTAGAAATATTTGGTGGTGATTCAAACATTAATATATTGGATTGTGGCGGAAATGCTCTCTGATTATTTAGATTGCTTGTCAAGCTTTGGATATTTTAGCACTAATGAATTACTAGAGCAGGGTTTCGGGGGTAGCTGTTTGGATCATCTTTTTGTTAAAGGAAATTTTCCCAATGTATGGGGTTTATCTTAAAGAGTTACCTTACTGATCATTTTCCTGTCTCATTAAGCATTAAAACAAATAGTGTGAAAGCAAGACAATCTCAAAGCGACCTTTTTTTTAAGTTAGATAAAGAAAAATTTAAAAAAGAAGCTTGCAAAATGAATCTTGGGATAATGTATTAGCTGATATTTAAATTTCAACACTGCAACCGAAACTTTTTAAAAACATTAAAAAATCTCTCTACTTCTGAAATTAAAGTTTCAAGTAAAAAACTTTGTATTAACCTTGGTTTTTCCCAAAACCCGGTAATGAGCATACGTAAAGAGATAAACTAAGGGTTTTCTATGAAACCCAAATAATGAACAGGCAAAAAAATTATATCAATTATAGAAATGTTTTAGAAAAAAAAAATAAAAAGTTAAAATAGCTTATTACAAAACTAAAATTAGTGACAATCAGAATAATCCTAAAAATATTTGGGAAAATTTTAAAGGAAGCTTCCAATGAAATTTTAATCTAAAAAATAATATATTAAAGGATGATCAGGGAGATACCTTGACAGATAGTCTTCAGATAGCTAATGTGTTTAACAAATTTTTAGTCCTGTGAGTAAACGTTGGCTAATAATATTGATAGGGTACAAAATAATATCTTTAAGAACAATTATAATAATGTAACTATGTTTCTCGAGCCCATTACTGAGTCTGTGTTGATTGAGGTTATCGGCTCTGGTTCTGCAAAGCAACGATGATATGATTACACCCCATATTGTAAAATCCCAAACCTTTTACTTATTAAACCCCTTCAATATATTATAGATCTAATATTTGTGTCTGGTGTATTCTGATATTCCCCAAAAAATCAGTAATTATACCTTTATAAGGACGATAGACAGATGTAAACAATTATAACCGATAGCCTTGACCAGTGTAATTAATAAGATTATCGAAAAGTGTATTAAATAGATTATGGAATTTATTGCGGGAAAAGGATAGTTTCTGAGCGTCAGTATGGTTTAAGGAAGGGGCACCTTAAATGCACTCTATGATGTGACTAAATTTTTAATTGATTCCCTCAACAATAACCTAAGGCCTCTTGCTGTATTTTTAGACCCAAAAAGCCTTTGATACTGTGGACCACCAAGTTTTTGGACAGATTGTATCACATTGGTGTTAGGGGGACAGTTCTAAATTTATTTAAATCTTATCTAATGGGTAGGCTTCAGCATGTCAAAGTAAATAATACTTATAGTAATGAAATGGTGGTAGAATTCGGTGTTCCACAGGGCACTGCCCGGTCCCATTCTGTTTCTTATCTACATAAATAATTTATTAAGATTCCGAGAGCGAGGGATTATGTTCCCAGATGATACTGTACTTTTATTTAAGGGTAATAAATGAAATGATGTTTTTTATTAAGGCTAAAAAAGCTCTTTTTAAAGTAAAATTGTGGATGGATAGTAGTGTATTGACTCTTAATACAGAAAAATCCTATTTTATGCCATTTGCTTTAAATAGGCGAGGTCTTCCGGATAATAATAGCTTTTGTTTACAAAAAACAAAACTGTACAGACTATAAAAACTGTGTATGTGATGGTAATATAAGACGTTGTGAATCAGTAAAGTTTTTAAAGGTGTTTATTTTTTGATCAGTGTTTAAGATGGAATGTGCACACTGAATATATAGTTAAAAAATAAGAAAGTTAATTTATAAGTTTTATCAGCTAAGACTATTTTTGCCTATTGATGTTTTAAATGTGCTGTATCTAGCTTTAGTGGAATCAGTAATGGGTTACGGAATTATAGCTTGGGGAGCTGCATGCAACAGCATATTACTATCCCCTGATTAATTCTCAAAAATATGTACTAAAAGTAATGCTACGAAAAAAACGCAGCTTTTCAACAGACACCTTATTTAGGGAATCTGGAATTGCGTTTAGACAATTGTATTGTATAAAAATCATTAATTTTTCTATAAATTTTAAAAATTGTTTACTAATTTTGTATCACATATGCATGAAACAAGAGCCGTAGGTCGAAATTACTTATCTCTCCCCACAGCAATTTTTTTCCCGGAACTCAAAGGCATGTTCCCTTATTGGGCCTAAAGTACTAAACATGATGCCTATGGAACTAAAGATTAAACTTAATAAAAATAAAAAAACCAAAAAATTAAACACTGGGTTCTAACTAATTTTGTTAGTATTTGCCGAAATATTTCTTGGTTTGTGCCTTAATTCAATAAATAATTCTGCTCTTTTTTTCATTTATTTCTTATTATTTTTTTTTTCTTTCTTTACATTTTTTATTTACTAAACCTTTTTAACTAGTTATTTAACATTTTTTACCGCTTTTGTTTTGAGCATGATCTTTTAACGGCATATGAGTGAGGCACACACAAATCTCAGGATTCATTTTGCCTATACTCTTATGCCAAGGATATATTTAAGATAATTGTATAAGATTTGTAAATTGTAAATTTGATTTCTTGTTTAAGGCTGGTATTAGAGAGCAAGCCATGAAAAGTAACTTTTTCTTCAAATAAAATATGCTGCTTTTTCTTCACAATTCGACAAATTAATGCAAAAACATCTCTTTGTAATAGTAATACTTTTTAAAGATAAGTGGGTTCGCAAGATCGCAAGGCGGCTAGACCGGTGTCGGTCGGTTACTATAGTAATGTAACATAAAACTGTCAGTGGGGACTATCAATAATATATATTTTTTAAATTGCTTTTTAAATTTTTTGTATTGATAAGCAGTTATTGAGTAAGCACATTTAGAAATTAAAATTAAAGTTATAAAAAATTTTTTTTATTATTGTTTTTAGTGTAATAAATATTAAGTTGTTGACGCTTGTTTTGTTGTTGGTTTGTATCTATGTTGCTATGATAACACTTTTTTCCTATGTCGGCGGGAAAGTGAAAAGCAAAGCTCCGGCGAAGGAAAAATTAATCTTCGCGGTCGCCCCCAGTCGAGTAATGGTGGATTTCTTTCGTTTGAAGAACAAAAAAGTTTTATTAAAAAAACAGATACCTGCAGATTCAAATAGCAAATAAACAAAAAGAAAAAATTAAAAATATTAAGGACCGACATTAAAAATTAACAAAATCTTCCCTATTTTTAAATTACATTGAATCTATTAAAAGAACTATGACTTTTAAAGTTCCTCATCACAAAATCCTTGGAAAATTTAAAATAAATTTAAACTATTTATTTTTCCCTTAGCCCCTTTTTACAACTCTATAGGTCAGAATACCAAATCTTTTACAAAGGGGTTTGCCTATTTTAATGGCAAAAGGAGAAGAAAAATCATTAAAAAAAATCAAATCAATATATAGACATCGGTTCCGGCTTTTATTTTTGAAATTATAAATACTCCTCTGAAACTTCGTGAGTAGCATTTTTTGCGTAACCTACAACTTTTTATCTTCGATAATTTTAAGAATTGGGGCGGTTTTGATGTGGTATGCGTCAAACATGTCAATTTAACGATTATATGTAGAGATGTGAGCCGCGAATATTTCCAAGCGAAGAATGCCCAAAATTTGCAAAAATTCGCTGCTTTTTTTTCGCCAGAATATTCGCATTTAAATTATTACTTCTCCATCTTATGGTTGATTTCGTAACTTATCGCGTATTGTTCTTTTTAAATTGCGCCTGCTGTATGCATAATTGGTCATTTTGTAAGGAAATGATCCGCAGCATCGACCTCAAGACTACCACGTGCCACTTCAAACAATAATTTTGAGGAGGATTCATTTGACTGAAAGTTTTTTTAGTAGTGACATCGATGACACTAACGATACTAGCTCATAGCAGAGTGAAAAATAGATTTATTAAGTTTTTTCTTTCTCTTACGTTGATGTTAATGATGCATAGTAATACGGTGTTTATTTTTTACTTGTACCCAAAAACTAGTTTTGTTTTGTTTGTTTTTTAAGTATATTTAGAGCCCTTTTATGTTTGTATCCAATTTTGGTAGTAAAAAAATAAGTTCGCGAATATTCGCGATTCATCTTTTATTTTCGAAAATTTAACATCTCTATGTATAGGTAATTTAAAGAATAACTTTTGCTTTTTTACTCAACTTCTAAGATTTTATAACGCAAACATTGGAAAATATATTGACCTACAAAAATATTAGGGCATTTCGCGAGACCTACACATGTCAAATTCATGATATTATGTAATTTACAAATACTAATTTTTGCACAGTTGCTAGATAAGTAATAGTAAAATGTTATGGTTATACTAGAGCCTATCAAAATCAAGGGTCTTTTGCCCTGACCTACACCTTAAACATATTTGACGCATGCCACATCAACACGAATTTTTAGAGGAGGATTTTATATATCAAAATTAAAAGCCGAGACCAATGCTTAATGGTTCTTCCAATCAAACAACTGATGGCAGTACAGAAAGAGCTACGTTTTTAATTTGTCTACTGTTTAATAGTAAGAAATCAGAATGGAGATCCAGACTTATTTTAAACAAATGTGGATGGATAAAGCGTTTACTACTGCAGTGATGTATAACCGACATAATATGCATTTTAATATTTGCTATTGTTTGAAGATTCACCGATCCGATTTTAATTTTTAAAAAAGCTTTTGAAAGTTTGCGATCACATGTCAATATGAAATTATTGTCATATTTTTATTAACATTTAATGAATTAAAAGATTTTAGAGTAAAAGAAAATGTTTTATTTGTTTATACACAAATTGTTTTAAGAATTGTTGCTCTCAGCAATTGACCTGAACTAACAATTGCTGGGGGCGCCTAAACTATCCGATTTTCATTAAAAAAAACGTCTAAAAGCTAACTTACCTGAGCATCAAGTTTTAGGTATTCATATAAAATCATCTCATAAATATGGGGATTTAATTTAGAATCTAATGTTCTTGGGATGTAAGGACTAACAGATCTAAAACAATAACATCATACAGGGTGAGTTACTTAAAGTGTTACAATGTCAACATAGCTTCAGTTCTAGGATATTAGTTTTTGTTTTATAACCTACTGTGGTTTAAAGTAATAAAGTTTAAATAAACCTCATAGAAAATCAATATCATTTATGGTGTGTTTTATTTAAATTAAAAAAAAAACCCAATATGTTATATTTTTAAGATTAAAATATACAGGATATTCCATTAAAAAAATGAGGTCAGGTTCTATAAGTTTTTTACCTGACTCCGTATATTTATTTAAAGAACGGAAAATTATTTATATATTATTATATACACTACAAAATACAATATACTTACAAATTATTATATACAGTTAATAAAGTAAACACACTATTCTAATAGACGCATTTCAAAAATTACTTTTTAAACCATCTCGTCGAAGAGAAGAATCTACGGTTATTAACGTGACAGATAAAAAGAATTACATCATCGAAATCTCCAAATCTTCAAGTCTCTTTTTTACTCTATCCATTTTAAAAACAGAAATAATTGCTCAAAACCACAGCTCAACTTTTCAAAACACAATTTACAAAAAGGTTAGGTTTAGGTTAGTTCCACAAAGCTAGCATATTCTCCTTCCTTAAATTTGTAATGAGACGTTGCCATAGCATTTAATTGTGAGATATTTTACTTTTATTAACGGAAAATTTATAAATAGAGTTAAAAAAATTGATATAGTTAAATCTCATGATTTGACATAATGTTATTACAAAACTTAAGTGATTTATGACAAAACTTGCATATTAATGTTTTACAGTCGGCAACAAAAAGTTGATCAATGTCAGTTAATAACGTTGTCGTTTTTTTCGGTGCAACTGCGCATACTTTTTATAACGGATATGCATTGCTGTTCAAATAGGTGGCTTAAAATCTCCCTATTAACTTGAAATTATTCCTTATTTTAATAAAAAATAAAAAACAAATAAACGGTAACGGCACCAAAACCATCGCCTCTTCGATCCAGGTTTACTGAATGTTGGTAGGTTAAAGCCATTTTTTATAGCGGAGGTATTGGTGTATGAATAACATATCAAGTAGGCCATATCTAAATCGTGCAAAAAAAATCACATAGGTGTCTGAAATTGGTCACCTTCAGGCCTTTTTTCCGTGTGTTTATTGGTGTTTTCATAGCAGTCGTAGGAAAACTTTATTACATTCACACAGGATTTATATTGTCTGATGTTGTGTTTATTATTTAAAACCTAATAGGGTTTTGTGTTTTTAAAATAGTACAAATGTTAAATTTATCAATAAATAAAAATAACTTTGTGGTCACAATATTAATTAATTTAAATAGAACTTAGTAACCTTTGCTTAATGCTATGGTAAATTTAGAATAATTTAAAATCAATTAACTGACTACCCTTTGTAAAAATAGGTCCACAAAAACAAAAGTGGTGAGTGCTGGGTGTCGGACTAAGATTTTTCTGGCGTATTTTGTTCCGCTGAACACGAATCTGAAGTCAAAATGGGGGGTCAAACAGAAAAAAAATTGAGAAAAGGCGTTATTTCAGATATTAACGATTTTTTTTTAATTTAAAACGTCAATATCTTAAAAACTATAAAAGATACACAAAACTTCATATGACATAAACTATGTATTTTTACAACCTTTAATTTAAGTTATGTTTTTGTCTAAATGCAATATTTTTCGAGTTATAACCAAAAAACCGAATTTCCAGGATTTTTCAAGGTACCCCTGAAAAAATTTGGACTGAAATTTTTTGTCAAAATTACATTTTCGTTTATATCTCCTTTATTATTTATCTTATCAAAAATGTTTATATAAGTTTTTTTATATACAATTTAAAAAGCTATATTTTCTGTTTTATTAAATTTGTTGTATCTCTTACAGTGGCGGCTCGCCATATGAAGCAACTGAGGCCGGGCCTCACATGTAAAATTACACTGTTACAGGTACAATCAGCAGTACATATAATGTAAAATTTATTTAAATATAAAACGCTTTTTAACTAATTTCTAATTATTAAAAGTATCAAAACATTAAAATAACATTATAATTTAAAATAATATCTTTTAAATTTAGCGCGCCACCTTCCAATCGCTCAAATAGAACCCTCCTATCGCATAGTAACAAAATAGTAATCTCGAAATTTGGGCTTCATATGCGTCACAAATCGCCGATGCAACTATTACCCCACCACGCAAACTGCACAAGACGAGGATTTAAATACGCGAATTTTTGCATCCGTTGAGGCCCACAATTTTGGGCTTGTATCGGCTGCATATTGCCAAATGGTCGCTTTAGAAGGTGCGTATTTGAAATTTGGCAACATTATATTGTCTATCTCGTTCATCTCCTCTCTTTTCTTCTTGAAGAATCAGGTGTGAGGTGATTTATTTGTTTCTATAATTAGATCACGGCATAGGAATTGCAACTGCGACCGTTATATTAAATAATAATTTAGACTATAGACACTCCTATTAGAGGAGCGGGGTAGTATTTAATCTTTCTGGTTTAAAACAGGTGTTTGTGTTTGGCGATTTTAGAACTTTCGAGTAAGGCATAAGCCCTTAAAACCTGGTAAGCAGTACCTATTTTTTTTTGTATTTTAATAATAGCCACGCATAATTTTTTTGGTTGGTTTGGTTTAAAATATTTGCTTTGTTACTTTGTTTTATCTTGTACCGGTTTTAATTTAAAAATACTTATCGTAATAATGAATCCCTCTCACGATATTGTTTTATCTTTGCTTGAAACCCCTTTCTCGCGCGACCTAGGAGTGGAAAAACGGCAAATATTAGAGAGTCGGCCAACACCAAAATTAATGGCGGTTATTAGCGAAAAGAGGGTGGGTCGGGAGACTTCCGAACGTTTCAAACTTCTTGGTATGATAGTTATAAATGGCTTTGCGGGAGTTCGTATAAACAGAGTCTGTATTGCTGGCCGTTTTTTTGGGTAAGGCGAAAAATTCATGGTGCTCAAAAGATGGTTTTAGGGACTTGAAAAATTTTTCTCGTAATACCAAAATGCACGAAGGCTTCAAAGAGCACATAAAAAACTTCATGGCTTTGGTGCGGTTAGAGCAAAATAGGGCCACCATTCAGGATGCATTAAAAAGGAAAACGCTAGTTTAAACAAAATTTTATACAACGAAAATGTTCAAAAATCGATTATTAATTAGTTATTTAATTGATGTTACACTTACGTTGGGAAAACAAGAACTACCTTTTCGGGGACATAATGAAAGTTTGAGAGTCAATAAATCGAGGAAATTTTAAAGAAATTTTTAAATGCTTAATTAAACGTAATCAAGACCTTACTGAACATTGTGAAAAATTTAGCACACATTTTTACAGGGCAGTCTAAAACCATACAAAACGAACTAATTTTTTGTATTCATGAATATTTGACAGATTTTATTAAAAATTAAGTAAATGATAAGAAATGTCTTTTTTTCGGTGTAATGGCAGATGATACAACAGATATAACAGAGCGTTCCCAATGCGCGATAACTATTCGATATGAGAGATTTTTGGTTTTTTTTTTATGTCAGCGAAAATCGAACAGCAGATGCTCTTTATAATTTGTTAGAGCGTTCTGGAGCCATATAATTTTAGGGAAAATTAGTGGCTCAGTGTTATGACGGGCCAGTGTTATGTCTGGCGAGCTAAATGGGCTTCAAGCAAAGATAAAATCTTCAGCCCCCTTGGCTTTGTTTACCCATTGCTGCGCACATAGATTAAACCTTGTGCTGCAGCAAGGCACTAAACAAATCGATAAAAGTAGAATTTTTTTGTACTTTGTTAGGTATACCAACCTATTTTCATAATTCAGCGAAGCGCGCCTTTTTCTCGATCAAATAGTCGGAAAAAGGATACCAAGATCGGTCGAAACTGCTGTATACCCGTTCCAAAATTTTAAATTTAGTTGCCACTGAATGGGATAACTTAAAATTAGTGTTCCAAACTATAATTGATGACAAAACTTCAGGTTCAGAATCAGTAAATTCGGCAAAAGGATTTCTAAAACATTTTCAAACTTCGACTTCGCTATTTTGACCAAGATCTATTACGAAATTTTCGCGTGCACTGATTTACTTTTTCAAATTCTGCAAAAATAAAACTCTAGATATAAACTACTGCTCTAACCAAATCAAAATCGCTTGCTCCAACGAATTTCCGAATTAAGAAATGAAGAAAAGTTTAAAGGGTTTTTTAATTGGGCAAAAACAAGAACTTAATTACCAAGTAAAAGGGGAAAAAGTGGTCATGAATTAGAAATATTTTCGGGCTATAAAATATTGTACTACGAAATTATAGATTGTATATCCCTTCAGTTAAGTACTCGTTTTAATAATCTCCATGATTTAAATTTTCTTTCATTAATAGATTCTTCAAAATTTACCGAATATTCTAAAATTTTCCCGAAAAATCATTTGAATGTTTATTAAAAATGTATCCAAATGTTTTTGAATTAGACCGACTAAAAAACAGACTTAATGTTTTATACAGGGACAAACAATTTTGTAATCTCGATGTTCAACAAATAATAGAAATATTATACAAGGAATTTAAAATGATCTTTTCGGAAACTTATAAACTCTTTTTGCCTAGTATTAACTATCCCGCAACAAGTGTAACGGTAGAAAAAAAGATTTTTCGTGTCTTAAGCGCATTAAAACCTATTTAAAATACCATGACACAAGAGGGGGTTTAACGGGTTTGTCAATGATGGCTATTGAAAAAGGAATTTTTACAAAGCGTTAGTGAGGATACCCAGTTTTATGAGGATATTATAGAAAAATTTTTAAATTTGAAAAACCGTCGAATAGACTTAATTTACCAAAAGTAAAAACTCTTAATTATTCATTATTTTGCCTAAATTTAATTTTTAATTATTTTCTTAATTACGCGTATAAGGAACTTATTTTGTGATGATGATCATTTTTTATTCTCTCTTCTTTTTCTCTCTCTCTCTCCCCCTCTCTCTCTCTATGGGTACTGAAGGTGAATAAACACAAATAAGTGTTTATTTGTCCCTATCAATATCCTTACATAATTATTTTTTATTTTTTTTTTAACAATAAGAGAATTATTTTTTGTTTTTTTAACAATAAGAGAATTATTTTTTGTTTTTTTTTTAACAATAAGAGATCTATTTTGTGTTTTTTAGCATTTAGTACTACTTAAACAAGTAACATTTTTTTGTTGTCGTTAGACATGTTTATTTTTTTTATTATTTTTTTGTACTTGAATAAAGTACAAATTTGTAGAGTTTTTAAGTTTTTTTTATTATTTTATTATGGTTTTAGTAGGGCTATTGGCGATGAAGTCCATAAAAAAAACTTCAACGCGTCAGTGAATAATACCTCAGGTGTTGAAGCACCAAGGTGACGTGGAAATTTATTCTTTTTTGGGCCTCACCTGTTTTAGGTACCACGAGCCGCCACTGATCTCTTATAGTTTATATAGTCGTAGTTCAAACATTCCGTGATAGCAAATTTTGCCGGTAATTGTACCGTATCAGTTTTTTGTTTTTTCTCGATTTCTTGCTGTTTGACCCTCAATTTTGACTTCAGATTCGTGTTCAGCGGAAAAAAATACGCCAGAAAATCTTAGTCCGACACCCAGCACACAACACTTTGTTTTTTGTGGACCTGTGTAATAAACATACCAGTCATAACAGATAAATATGTCATTAATAACATTACATTAAAAATTGTGAAAGAAAGACCTCAGAATTAAAATAACTTTAATTTTAAATATAAGTGAATTGTCAGTTAACATTTTGTAGATTAATTTTACCTTGAAAACGGTGGTAGAGTAGAAAAGTGTTCTGATTGTTTGGGGTTTTTCTTTATTTAGTTTCAGGCGATCGGCAAGTTTATAAGGCTTAAAAGTTTCTGTGCACATACAGTTTAATACCCGAAGCGGTCCCATTTTGGCAAGTACACAACAAAGGACTTTTTGATAAATGAACCCTCCACGACAAAATAGAACATATATTCAATATATCAAACTTTTTCCATAACACCCTGTATATTTTTTAAAATATTCGATTATGTTTTGCGTAAATACAGTTCCTATTTCTACATTATTCCTGTTGTTTACTTACCTCAACTGATGCACACTGGCAAACTTATAAATTTGATCCTCCCACATTGAGGGATTTTTGCCAAATATTTTCAGTCCTAATCTACCGGCCGCATCGTACATTCCTCTAGTGAGTAAATGATCTAAGTAATCTATTCCTACAGACTGCACTGTGTGCCTGTGGATGTTTCGGGCGTCGTTGTGCATCAATATGTCAAGAGCATCTTCAAATTTACTGAAAACATAGGGTTCATTTGTAATCTGGCAATATTGCTTTTTATTTTTCGAGACATTAAAAAAAATTAAAAAATCCTAAGAAATTAATAACTGGACGATTAAAAATTGTTCCCATCTACAAAATGACTTTTACTTACAATTTTTCTATGACATTTGACTTTTGGGCTAAACTTCCGAAAAAGACCCCCTTCGATTTGTATATAACTTTGTACAGAATATTCTTACAGCATAAGAAACAATGTTCATAGTTTTTTTGGCGGCAATAATGAAAATCGTGGAAAAATCAATTTTTTGACCATTTTTTAAAATTTCTTTTCTCTTTCGAAGATTTGAATTGAATTCGATTTAAATTAATTCAATTAAATTAGACAATTAAACAATTAACAATTTTTACAGTAGCATTTTTAAACTTCGAAAACGCCCCCTATTCGATTTGTCTGTAACTTTGCACAGGACACTAAAATATGTAGTTTTGCACGAAAATACGCACTTTTTTCTCCATCTACTCATTCCACAAAGTGCATATACACCGCCCACAACCCCTCTTTGTTAATAAATATAAATTTGGCAAAAAGTGTAAAAAACTACTCCCAACATTGCGATGAACGCGCGATCTCGCTTTTGGAGTAGAGGCCGAGAATAGCCACCATAGAGAAGCGACAGTAGCATTTCGCGCCAAAAATTTTAGGTGGGGGACCGACCGGCCAAATGTCAACGTGTTACCTAGGGATTTTAGTCCGTTATCGAAAGTTCGTTACGAATATTGCGATTTTGCTTCGTTTGTGAACCAGTTAAAGTTTTTAAATTAAGGTGGTGTTTTGAACATTTTGTATTGTTTCTTAAATTAACGATGCCTGGCGGTAATTGTTGTGCATTCCGAGGATGTCATTCCAAGGATGGACAAAAAATAAGTATGTTTTCCTTTCCAAGAGACCCAAAACGGTAAGTACATTTGCAATCGTATTATTATTTTTGTATCATTGTTTTGAAGCCTGTTAATTATATTTACAAATGATAACAAAATAACTTTTAAAAAACTCACCACCACCCTACCGTTAAACAAATATATTTTACTAAATACAATGATTTTTGGACCTACTAATCATATGACTTTTTAGGTTAAGTTTGTTATTTGTTTATGATTTTGTCAAAAAACCTTTTGCGGAGAAATATTTTTGTTAAATACTAAATTTTGTTATTCTGTTTTAAAAAAACTTATAATTATTTTCAAAAATTAAGCCACAAACTTATTATATTTGAAAAGTCTGGTTTAGGTAAGCTAAGTCAAGAAAATAGTTTTTGTTAATTTTAGCTTTATTTGAGAAAAAAGGTCTCTTTCAATATGCCTATAAGTCTAATGTACCAGATTTTGAAAATTGAATAGAAAAATCTGATCTTCCTTTGTATTATGTTTAAATCTGGTTTAATAATATATATTTGTATTTAATGGTATAGATGGCTGATCGGTGTATATGTTCTTAAGAGCCTGCTTTATATAAAATATCCTTCATAGCTATCCTTATTTGACACTACCACTTTTATATAACATGATTGTATAGTAATCTCGCTGTACATTTTTGTGTAAAAGTTGACATTTGTATTAAAGCTAGTAATTTAATTTTTCTATTAGGTAAAAATAAAGAGAAAAATAGGTATTTAATTTATGCAAGTGATCATGATAATTCAATATTTTTTCAGTAAAATCGTCAAATGGTGTATAACAAAGTTTATGGTTTAAGCTCTCAGATTTAAAAGTATACAGTGAGATTACTATAAATATCTTTTGTGTAAAATACATACAACATAGAACCTTGTAATATTTAACCATTAGTGTTTGGATTCAGATAAGCTGTCAATATTTTATGTGTAAATTACATCACCTAATTATATCTTTGTAGTGCTGAAATATGGCTGCAGGCAATCTATCGTACAGATTTGATTTCCAAGATAGAAGTACTGTTTAAGAGTTCTCACAAACTTTGTGAGCTTCACTTTGAACAAAAGTACCTTGTAAAAGAAAGTACGAGAAAACTACTAGTGGATGGTGCAGTACCCACCATTTTTTTCAAAAAGATCAGCAATGATGCCAAACGGGCATATCCAGAAACAGATGGTACAGAATCTGCTAAAAAATGTATTATATTATCAGGTTTGTACCCATTTTAACCCTCAGTATAATTTTAGGCATTGTACATATTCCATAGTAAAAATCATAAATAATGTTGTTAATTAAAACATTACTGTGCAAACTATGAAAATATTAATTAATACACAATTTATATGTTCATAACTATTTATAGCCTTTCAGTAATTTTCCAAAAAACAAAGCAAATTAAAAAAAATGTACCTAATACAAAATATGTTGATAGAGTATTGTTTTTGTTTTAGATATTAGAATTGCTCCCCCAAAACTTCCTCCATTTATTAGTCAACAAGATAAACCCAACCAACCACATAGGTCCGTTGCTCAAGAGACTTTAGTGTTGGATATATATGGTAAGACTCCATATTTTCTTTTTCTCCTATTTCTTTGCATAATATAAACTGCTCAACATATATTTCGTTACAAGCAGTTTTTGGCTATTTTAAAACTCTGTAAGTCAAAAAGTATTATTCTGTTTAAAAACATTTTTTATCATGTTAAAGCTCAATCTTTTTTCGTTTAAACTACTACGTTATAATTTCAATAGTTTTGAATGTCATATTTTATAGAGAGTGGGAAATATACCCCGTAGTCCCTTAGGTTTGCAACAAATGGGAAACTTGTTTGTTTGTAATTTGTCAGAAAATTTTATTCTCCATAAAAGTTGGTGCATAATATAAAACCATATTTGCACTAGCGAATATTATTAAAAGTCAAAGGGTATTCAGGGTAGGTCAAAAATATTGAAAAACTGCTTAAAAGTAAAGTACCCTTATTTCCAAAAATGTCACAAAATATTGAATTGAAAAGTTGCTTATCAAAAGTTATGCATAAATACCAAGCCATGGCCTTCCATTAAAATTTTGATTTTTTTTCTAAAATTTTGAATCACCCTGTAGTATACATATTTTTGTTATTTTAATGTAATAATATTTTAAAATCGCAGCTATAATTAAATCAATTTAAAAAAGTTTCGTGATACTCACCTGTATTAGTAAAATTTAATTGGTTTTAATTTTTTATAACTGCCAACTTAAAGTTTGTTGCAATGATATTTCACAAAACTCTAAAATTTAACATTTTTTTTAAAAGGCTAGTACTTTAGTAATAAATTATACAAAAAAGTCCCATGTGAAGAATACAAGTTTTGTTTTAAATTCTTGTGAGTGTATAACAGTTGTTCAAGTGCTATACTTCCATAAAAATTTAAAATGAAAATTTCATTCATTAAATTTTTTTTTGGACGTTTTTTTATATAAACACTATTAAGTATTGGTTAAATATTGGCCTTAATAAAAATATTATTTGTAACATTTTAGAGATTTGTTAAATATAATTGCAACAACTGAAGTTGGCGGTTAGCTTAAAAAAATTGAATCCAGGTAAATTTGGTCATGGTTTGGTATTGAGGCATAACTTTTGATTCTAAACAACTTTTTTATTAACCATTTTGTGATATTTTTTATTATATATTATATTTATATGTTATTATTTAATAATTAAGGTTTTTGATGTAATATCTCGTTTTTATGATTGTTATGCTATAGCTTCATATTACAAATTTATGCAATAAAATTAATTAAAAATGCCATGTCTTCATATAACTTAAAAATGTCCAAATTGAAAGTTAAAGCATTTAGGTAAAAAAAAAAACGTTTTTGTTAATATGTTTACATAACATTTCTGCCTTTTTAATTCCTCAGTATAAGGGAACCATTTTTTTACCAAATCAGGGCGCTTATATAATTTTTGTAACCTTAACAGTTAAAACCCCTCCTGAATTTTTAAAATTCGCTTCCTTATGTACTCATGCTGAATATTTAAGGTGTTAATGCGTAATGTAAAAATATTTACATTTTTTTTTACTTTAGCGCTTAAACTTTTTATTTGAACATAAAATTTAATTCTCTACAGCATTTACCAATACAATATTGCTTTATTTTAAAAATAGTATATAATAGTAATAAGTATTTATCCTAGCATTTTTCAAATTAAAAGTAATTTTTTTAAAGGTATTGTAGGCCCAAGATTCAAAAGTTATCTGTGAGCCATTGAATACACCTCAACACCAGCCTGCTCGGTTTGAGGACATCAGTGTTGGATATATATGGTAAAAGTCCCCATTTTTTTTATTTTCATATTTTTTATGATTAATAATATTTTAAATAATTTTACATTTTATTGTTATTTTTGATCTTCTTTACATTATACTTTTAGTAATTCCCACAATCAGAAAATAAAACTAAATTTTTAATATTATTATAGGCCCAAGTACTTCGAAAGATGTTATCTGTGAGCCTTGAATATTGATAAACCATATCAAAACAACCGCTTGCTCAAATACATCAGTGATGGTATAGGTAAATCAAGATTTTTTTTTATTTCTTATTTTTATGCTTTAATACTTGTAGGTAATTGAAATGAATTTACATTTTCTGTAGTTTCTGATCTTTTTTGTAAATTTTTAGTAATGCCTTCAATCTAAAATTAAATGTAAATTTTTAATTTTATTATAGGTCAATACTTGAAAGATGTTATCTGTGAGTCACCTTTTAAAAATTCCGAACTTCACCAAAAGAAAAGATGTACAATTTTACCACCACAGCTTTCCCAACGGCATCTACCCAAACACCACTTCACCTAAGCTCCAACACACCCCGAAAGAAGATATTAAAGTCAAAAATAAGGTCTTTGAAAAACATAGTACCAAGAGAACATTAATAGGAAAAGTCCGGGGAAAAAAGAACGCCAAAGAATTTGTGGATTTTAAAAATTTTGCGACATATTCTTAGATAACCTTTAGCAGATATAATTAAATCGCACTTTCATTAAAGGGTAAACAATATATTTCTCGTAGATATTCTCGGAGGTTAAACAATTTGCTTTAACTTTGTACTTTCTAAGCCCCAAAGCATATAGTTATTTAAGTAAAATATTAACACTGCCTACAAAACGTTTTTACAACGTCTTACGTCCAATCCATGTGCCCGGTCTTAATAATATTATTTTTAATTTTGAAATTAAAATTAAAAACTTTTAAGTCAAGATAAACATTGCATTTTATGCATCGATGAAATGTCTTTGAAATCTAATTTATTTTTTGATACCGGAAATGATGAAATAGTTGGATTCGGATATTGGAAATGAAAAAAAAAGAGTCCTCAATCTGTAAAAATCTTTAGTTATCATGGCTAGAGGTCTCTATTCGCCATGGAAAACCTTTACTTATTTTTTTATTGGTTCTCAATTAAAAGCTGCAGATCTTAAAAAAATTATGGAAAAATGTATCCTTAAATTAGCAAATATTGGTCTCTTTTTAGGGAATTCAAGTGATATGGGTTCAAATTTCTTGGAATTGCAAACTTGTTGGTTAACTCCCGAAAATCCAGAATTTCAAGTGGAAAACCTGAATTTGTTGTATTATTTGACCCATGTCACTTGGTTAAGGCAACAAGAAATAATTTAATAAACTTATTTTCATTTTGGGGATAAAAAGACATCTTGGACTTATTTAGAGTCTTTTATAACCAAGACAAACAACAATTTTCAGATGTGCCCCAAAGTTGACTGATGCCATTTGCATCCTTCAAATTTTCAGAAAATGAAAGTTAGTCTTGCTAGTCAAGTATTCAGTCATACTGTGGCTGTGGGAGTTATATAGAACACTGGGTGGTCTACCATCTGAAAGTTTAGGCACTAGAGGTCATTGAAAAATTTATAATCTTTTTGATATATTAAATTCATTTGCTTGAAGTACTAATAAATATAAAACTGTGTTTGATGGGTCACAGTTTCAAATAGATTTTTTAAAAGAGATTTTAATTTTTTTAAATGAACTGGGATTGTGAACCAACATGATATAGATATAACAAATAGGGTAAAATTTCAGAAATGTTGGAAAATAACAATAAATAGTGTCTTACGACTTTGGAAAAAACTCTCCCAATTAGATTTTTGTATCTAAAAACGCCGCATTAATACTGATTGCATGAAAATTTCTTTGGAAGTATTAGGCAAAGGGGGAAATAGTGTTAATCCTACACCTATTCAATTTCAGAGGGCCTTTAAAAAACTTTTCTGCCATAATTTTTTACACTCCAATAGTATGTTGTAGAAATGACTTAGACCAAGTACTAATGGATCTAAAGTCTGCAAATTTTAACAAATATTTCAAAATAACATGAAATAAAAACCACCAGCTATTTCTCTCCCCGAGTATGACTATAGACAGGAAAATATTCCAACCCAAAATGCTTTTCGATATGTGTGTGGTTATCTTTTAAAAAAAGCAGTACATATTCACAACTGTGAAGTTTGCAAAAATTTTGGAAAGCAATGTGAAATGCTTGATATAAATAACTTGTTAAATCATTTTAAAGCTTTTGACAGCACAAAAGGTATTTATGGTGGACTTCAGTGTCCCCCGGATGATTTTATACGATTTATTTTTGAATTGGAAAATATTTTTAATTCTGTGTTTGAAGGTATTTGTTCAGGACAGGGAATTTCCCATCAACTCTTTGATCTGATGAAAAATGTACACTTTAATTATCCGTGTCCAAATTTTCCACAGTCCTATATTATTAAACTCTTTATAAGAATGAAAATTTTTATACTCTTAAATATACAAATCGAGACTTGGGTCAAATAAAAGGATAAAAAAATATTAGAAAACTTAGGATATTATCTCACATATGAAAGGTATAATATATATAGAATAAGCATTACTACATTATTTTTATAGGTTACTTTTTTAGCAATTTAATGAAATAAATACATGGTATATTAAAAAATGTATTCTGATGTTAAAAATTTTCTTTAATAATAAATTTGTTAATATGTGTATGAAGACGGTTGTATTAATAAAATTTTTAAACATTCACCATTTGGTTTTATTTGTTACATACTCTAAAAGTAAAATATTGTTATTATTTGTAGAAATATTTTTTTTATGTAATGTCATTAATTATTCCTATTATTTCTCACTTTCTAGTTCGTGTTTTCTTTTTTTTTTTGAAAAAAAAAAAACGATTTTCTTAACACTTCTAAAAAAATTTGTAGAATTAGTGAATTTTTGTTTTACAATAAATAAAAAAGTAAAAAGTTGTATCACCCTTTATTATTATTATTATTATTATTATTGGTTTAAATTTTATAATCATTGGAGATGAGATTTTAAGTTTTTTTTGCATCCGTGGGTTTTTTTAGGCCGCTGATCACAAAGTGATCAATTCTTTGCGGCAACATTTGTTCTTGAGATATTTATCTAAAATCAATCAAAACCGAAAATCAAACTTTTACTGTGTTTCCCATTCCACAATTTGTAATTGTGCAAAAGCGGGGAAAAAATACAGGTATTAAAACTTTGATTTTTAACACTGATGACAAAATCTCGAAGCGAAACGTCGCCGAAACAAAAATTACTTTAATTATTTTTAGCAAACCAAAAATTCCCAGGATGTAAAAAATCAACAAAATTGGCGCAGGTAACCTTTAAAGTTTAATGTGAATATATCAAAAAAAAAACTTTTAAAAAATGACTTTAGATTCGTGATCACGACCCCAAAAACCCCGGGTGGAAAAATTAATTAAAATCGGTGAAGGTTATTTTTCCAGTTTGAGGATAAATATCTCTAACAAAATGTTGCCAAAAAAACTTGACTTTAGATTCATGATCATGACCCTAAAAACCCCGGATGCAAAAAATCATAAAATCGGCGTCAATTCTGATAAGTCAAATTTTAAAATTTCCATTAGTGTTTTAAAATTACTTTTCTTAAGGTTTTTTTTTCAGTGTAGGACGCTTTATTTTTGCCACGAAACAGTTTTCTCAGTGTACCGACCGGCCAACTGTCAAATACGTCACCTTTAAGGTCATGAATTTTTGTCCCTTAAGATCAAAGGTGCCGACGGTTTATGCCGCTTTCTATGGTGGCTATTCTCGGGTAGAGGTGCAGGAGGTCAAAGCAAACCAAAAAAAACGCCTGGTCTTAACGGGTGTCCAAATAAGAAAGGACGCCGGCTGTATCTCAGAAAATGTTTATCGCCCAGGTTGGGGAAAAAATATTTTTAGTAAAAGTGGTCAAGAAAAATAAATTATTTTCAAGTTTCTGTGACCGCTAGGGGCTAATAATCTTAATCTAAAAGTGATGTTTCTGTGAATTTTGCTATATTAACCCAAAAAAATACTTGTCTTTGCAATCGAAAATTTGAACCTTTTTTGTTCACAATTTTTTTGTATCTTAAAAATAAAGTGGAGTTTGTAAAACAAACTCTGTATCTTCAAAACGGCTAAGCCATTTTAACAAGCTTAGGCTAGTCGACAAATCTTTCCTTACTATAAATTTTATAATATTTGAAGTTTTTTGTTTCACTTCGCCGCTAGAGGGCTTTTTTCAAAATTTCGACGAAATGGTTAAGTTTCTCAAAAAAAATTAAATGCATTGGTAAATTTTTTCTTTTATAAAAGTATAAATAATATATATATATATCTTGATATCTTGTTCCTTACCTAAAATTTAGGCCAAACTAAATTTTATACGTCAATATCTCAAAAACTATAAAACCTACAAGAAATTTTATAGGACATTAATTATGTATTTATACGGAACCTATAATTTAGGTTATCTAATCTTTTCGTCTAAATGCAATACTTTACGAGTTATAATACAAAAATCGAATTCCAGGAGTATACCTTAAAAAAAAACCTTAAAAATTCGATTTATTAATTATAATCCGTAAAGTATTGTATTTAGGCGAAAATATTTATAACCTAAATTAAAGGCTCCATTAAAATGCATAATTTATGTCATATAAAATTTCTTGTAGCTTTTATAGTTTTTTTAGATATTGACGTATAACATTTTCTTTGGCCTAAATTTCAGGTAAGGAACAAGATATTGAAATACGGTTTTCGCGAACTTGTTTTAGCATCATTTAGCTACTTTTTCAGAAAAAAAAATACCAATGCATTTAATTTTTTTGAGGAAATTAACCATTTCTGTCGGAATATCGAAAAAAGCCCTCTAGCGGCGACATGCGAAACTAACAAAACTTCAAATATTATAACATTTATAGCCCAAGAAAAAGCTCTAGTCAACTATCCCAAGCTTGTTAAAATCGGCCCTTCTTTTGAAGATACAGATGTTTTTTCGAAAACCTTTAAATACCCCCACCACTTTATTTTTAGAGATACAGCAAAAATTGTCAAACAAAAAAGGTTCAAATTATCCTCGACTTTAAAGATCAGGTATTTTTTTGTTAGGTTAATATAGCAAAATTCACAGAAACATCACTTTTTTAGATTCAGATCAAAGCAAGCTAGAGGCTTGCTTTGCCCCCACTATTCTGCTCCAAGAGCAGGATCGCGCGTTCAGCGCAATGTTTGGAGACGTTTTTCACCTTTTTGCCAAACTAACCCTTTCAGAAGATAGTGCTGGTCGTTTGCTTTTAAATTTTGGGAAGCAAAAACAGCTCCTACTATGCTTTAAAAAATGTGCCATATGTAACAATCTTCTTTAAGAAATCAATTTTTTCCTTATGTATCCTAATATTATTTAAAACCTGGATACCACAGAGTACTACATACTCTAAATAATTATTTTTATCAGCATATAAAAAGTTTAAACTGTGCATACTTATGCTGTATAAACCATTATTCGATCATCCAAATCGTAGGGACTAGCAATAACAACATCTTTGGGAGCAACAATAAAAACACATTTTCTTCTATCAAAACATCTAAATGGTAATCGTTTGCAGAGTATTCCTCATAACCTAAAAAAATATTGTTTTATTTTAATATATAATGGTTGCATTTAA
>JAHBCN010012907.1:0-25622 GCA_019359885.1 Listronotus oregonensis
CCACAAAAAAATGTCGTAAAATACGATTTCAGGGCCCGGTGACATACTCAAAAAAACCCCTAACAGGTTTGATCTGGTTCTACGCCAAAAAAACAACACGATAGACTTACGGAATCGCTCCGCAATAGCCAACAAGCAATAATCGGTTAATCCCCGAGATCGATATTTTATTATTCGTAATCGTAATAATATACGAACTTTTTTGGAAATTATTTTTCTAGTGTGAAATTTGTACTGCACAAAAGTATCAGAAATATTTAAAAATATTTGTTTTGATAATTAAAACATATTCTTATTTTTTTTTGATATTTTCAAAATTTTCAATATTTCCGAGACACGTTTGGAAATTTCCAATATTTGCATTGCCATTAAAATATTTCCACTGGAAATATTTTTATTTACAACACTAGTCCTAATCAATGATTATATTCTAACAATTTTTATATGTTAGCTCATATTTGTCCATTTATATTGGCTTCCGACAAATTATCTTTATTAATTACCTAAAAATTTGTATCTTATCTAATTCAAATAATCTTAATGTAATATAACAAAAACTTAGAAAGAATTTTAAAAAACCATTATGTAAATTTTGATTGTAATAGTACATAGTTCGAGTTTTTAATTTTAAATTGAAGGCATTTTAAGAGATAATACAAAAACCAACCAATCTAAACTAATTTCAAAGAACCTCAGATGCTGTTAGACATCGTACTTACCTAAGTACCTTTAATTCGTTCGGTGACATGGCTTTTTTTTTCTTAAAAGGAGTCCGCAATTTTCTTATGGAAAATGGGTTTCGGCCAATTGTTTTCAAACTTTGCATAGTGTTGAGAACTATCTCACCAGGATGATAAAAGGTCTCCACGGGTACAAAAACAGAAAACCTCCCCAACCCCCCCAAAATCACCCTGAAAGGTCACTTGGGATGATTTTGACTCAATTGCTCTGCGAAATTTTTTGATAGTGTTGTCGAGTTCTAGTCATTTAAATATTTACAGAGCTACAGCCTGACATCCCCTGTACCTGGATTTCTTAAGGGGTATGTAACTCCCCCAAATATCTCCTCACCCGACTTCAGACTCCGGGTTTTGTGCCCGTGAAGACTTTGGATACTAGTGTAATGAAAACTGTCACTATGCAAATTTTGAAAACAATTAACCGAAACCTAGAAAAAATGGTGATTTTGAAGGGCTGGGGTTTTTCGAGTTTTATGCCTGGGGAGACTTTTGATCAGTGTGTGGAGAACTATCACTAAGTTTGAAAACAATATTCATTATATATAATTCATTCATTTATAATAAAAAAAACATCTCAATAATTTTAGTTTTTACCTAAAAATAAAAACAAAAGGTGTCAAGTGTCAAGCATTAATATGTAGGATACTGATTTATATTGCAATGCTGATATAGAAAAATACAATTTCCTATTTAAAATTTTCAAAAAATTTCAAAGAATGCCAAAGAAATATTAAAACGTATCCCAGTTGGCAATGAATTAAATCTGTTTCATTTTTTATCAAAAACCATTCACACTGCACGTTTATCTACTATTTTATTAGGTTTCTTGACGAAAATTTGATTGACGGCCTCACGGTGCCGCCATAATAATTTTGAAAAAAAAAATGTCTCCTGCGCTGGCATTTTGGAAACAAATGTCTACTTGTGTATGTCCTTTAAAAGGAAATTTGTCGCTTTATCGCACAGCGTAAAGACACATACATGATTTGACAGGAAATTGATACTCAATTGTTTTTCTCGAAAATTCTGGGTCTTAAGGTGGCCGTCTGGATGCGCTGGCGCAGGCATTTTAGTACAGTGGCTTTATAAATTATAAAGTCACTGTACTCTCACCTAGTAACACGCAGTCTTCTGTCCTTCTTTGAAGTGTACGTTATTTGAATTAAGCTATCCTTTAATCCGCTCCGTTCTAAATACATCGAATATGGGATAAACAATTAAAATTTACAATAAAAAGAGCCACGGATATGAAAAAAGGCATAATAAAACATATTATTTTTGTTACTTGGTTACTACTAAATGTCTATAAATCACAGTAAAGAGTTATAATGCGAAATAAATGTTTTATACCGAAAATATTTAATTTTAACTACCGAAAAATCCAACTCAATTCTTAAGTGGTTTTCAACATTGTTTTTAAAGCATTAAAACTTAGTTTTTTTTTGATTATATGTCTTTACGAGAAAGATACATGTGTTATTTATGTAAATATAAGGTGATCCTTTATTTATTTTGCCAAGTTTTAGAGTACCGTGGTCTAAAAGACAGTAATGTTCTTATGGAGATTTAACATGGCAAAACGGCCACCTTAAGGAACTATTTTATTTTTATGGAGGAATTGTTTTACTCCAAATAGTCTGCACAAATCGATCTTAATGAACCACCTGCAACAAATTGGTTTGAATTATCGACATTCTAACCGATCAGCATTAACTGGGTTCGTGAAAATCGATAAAACAATTAATTTATTTATCGATGGATACTTTTTTAAATTTTTTTACAGAAAAATACGATAAAAAAAATCTATTTCCATTAGTTATTGATGAACTCTGAAAACTGCTCACTTCATGGCTCTACGACAATTCGACGCGGGAAATTGGTCGCGCGACAAAACGAAGCATCAGTTATGACGGCAATTGATCGCAAATAAAATATTTATATTATTAAATATTTTTTTGACACGTTATACATTAAATCATCAAGTCATTGAACGCATATATCTGTACTCCTTATCTTTATTATCAAAACTTAAAAATTACAAAAAAAAATTTAATGTCATTCAGTTTGGTTATCAACATGAGTTTGTCGGTAGTTGTAGGGGTAATTTGTCTAGTACCTGTATTATTTTTTGTGTTTTCAAAATGGCGGTATACATACTGGAAAAGAAAAGGTGTCACTCAGTTAAATCCAGAATTTTTCTTTGGAGACATGCGGTAAATAAAGTGTTCCAATGTTTTAATGACTGCTTACGATGTATATATATTATAGTGTGTCCAGATGACATTTTATAATATGACAAAAATTTTTAATGACATCCAGCTTCCTGCTGATTAAAAATAAATTTAGCATATTTTATTTTTTAAAAATCAAGCATGCCTTTTACGAGCATTTTTTAAATTTTATGAGTAGGGAAAGTAGTATTTAGGCAAGATATAAAAAAAGTTTATAGGAAAAAGGGTTTTGAATGCAATATGCCTGAATACCGAATTTCATAACCATAGGCCTACTTTGATTTTTACGTTTGTGTACCAATTAATTTTTTATTCATATTTAATAATAAGTAAATAATTTAAACTTAAAAATCAAAGTAGGCCTATGGTTATGAAATTCGGTATTCGGGCATAATTTTGCATTCTAAACAACTTTTTCCTATAAACTTTTTTATATCTTGCCTAGAAATACTACTTTTACCTACTCATAAAATTTAAAAATGCTCGTCAAGGCATGCTTGATTTTTAAAAATAAAAATATGCTAAATTTTATTTTTTAATCAAGCAGGGCTGGATGCCAAACGGTCAAATTTCAACCCCAAAATTTTTTGTCATATTTACGTATAAATTCGCTCATCCTGGGACACATTAAAATATATATATATATATATATATATATATATATATATATATATATATATATATATATATATATATATATATATATATATATATATATATATATATATATATATATATATATATATATATATATATATATATATATATATATATATATATATATATATATATTCTAATTAACATAAAAGTTTAAAAAAATCGTTTTAAAAGACATTTTTTTTGACAAAAAGAAAAAGGTTGGGAGAATCGCTCAAAAGTTCGGTTTTGCCTCGGTAAAACCGAACTTTTGAGCGTAATCTCTGCCAAAACCTAAGCAGCATTTATAAAGGAGGGGAAGAATACTGTAACCAAAGAAAAATATTACACTTTTTTTGTGTAAAAACTGAAAAGAAGATCTTGTCCCGAAAATGTAAAAGAGGAGACAATTTTTTTTATCTTGGGGAAAGATACCCAAAGTTACTAAATAATAGTGCAAATAGCACCAACGTGGATATTTCTTAATGTTTTATTATACAGGTATTAAAGCAAAAAATGGGCATTAAATCCCCCTTGGTCTTAAAAATGTGTGATTATTCTGGGTTTTTGAAATACACAATGGTTGAATAGTAAATACGTTTAAAACTAATTTAATTATTTAAATTTAGTTATTGAAATGTTTTTAAAATATTTTCCATAGAAGTAAAAAAATGCCTTGGAAATAATATCTTTCTTTGTTAAGGATAATAATTTTTTCAGTCAACTATAATATTTTTTTAGAAATTTGCTTACTCAAAAAGCTTCCGTTGGCCAAACATTTAGAGATATTTATATGACATTTAAAAATATGGGTGTAAAATACGGAGGAGTGTATTTTATACTTAAACCATTATTTGTCCCAGTAGATCCTCAAGTTATTAAGAATATTTTGCAAAAGGATTTTGTACATTTTCATGACAGGGGTAAGTATATATTTTGCATTAACGAAAAGGGGCCAGACAGGTACAAAAAACATTGACAAAAATATATTTTTCTAAAAATGGCAGTACTTTTCATCATTACATCTATTGATTAATTACAGTGCCGAGCTAATAGACTGCCACTTGCGTATAGCATATGTTTTTATTGATAAAGCTACATTTACCCAATATCAGCGCTAACCATCGGTCAAGAACTAAATTAACGATAGTACCCTCCACTCTAGCATTCAATTTTAGGAAATTTTCAGCCACCATGTAATTTTGATTTGAAAAACAAGCGCAGGTCAATGCAGATATCTCTTTCACAAAACCTCAAACTTATTTTGGATTGGGGCGCCAAAAATCTTGTTCAGTTTAATGCCTCGAAACCACAGTCATGTTCGCTGTCGCGGAAAAAGTCTGCCAATGTTCATCCATTACATATGAGCAGCCAAGCTCTGCAGTACAAAGAGTACCTTTAAAAATAACCTTAACTGGCACAAACACATTACATTCATAGCCTCGGCAGCTTCAAAAAAGCTTGGAATCCTCTTTCGAGCTAGAAATTATTTCTCTTCTTCCAATCTGTATACTCTGTATGTATCCCAAATTAGACCCCCTTTAAAATATTGTTCTCATGTCTGGGCAATGGCGTTCCCTACAACACTTAGCATTCTGGACTCCATTCAAGCTGTAGGGGATCTGTGGCTGTTCTATTGGTATTTTCACTGCTTCTGCTCAAAGGAGTTGGCCAGTATAAGTCCTTCTCTGGCAGCTCTCAACAGAGCAACACGGAGTGCAACTTTTATGCATCCCTTTACAGTTTAATTAGAGAGGCTCCGAACTTTCCGCTTTCTTCGTTCCTTCATCCCTAGAGTGTCAAGACTATGGAACCTTCTGCCCGCAGAAGTTTTTCCTTCTCCTCCTAATCTCCCAATCTCCAAATATTTAAGTCCTGTGTGAACAAACTTCCTCTCACCACACTTAAGATACCCACGGTGGAGGTTATAAACCTGTAATAAAATGTGGGGGTTTCAATTTAAAAAAATCGTCGATGACATCATATCTACTACACGAGGCACCCTGTATATTTTTATTTTAGGAAAAATGCCCAATACAAAATTAATACTGACATGTTCGAGGAAAATTTCAATGTTTTTTTTGCTTTACCAAATAATGAATTTGTTCTATACATTATGTATTCAATTTTTACCACCCTGTAACCACGAAACTACCATCTTAAACCATAAGTGTTTTAATGTTTTTAAAAATAGTTCTTCTTGGAGATTATAAATCTGCAATAAAATATTGGGGTCTCATTAAAAAAAATCGTCGATGACGTCATATCTACTACATTTTTATTTTTTTTTTGCTTAAGCAAATAATGAATTTGTTCCATACAGCCCAGATGGTACTCGTAAATCCGAGAAATTTATTTTTTGAAACCCACTCAATAATTACAATGTTTGACATTTTTTATTTTAATAATTAATTTATAATTACTATGGCCATAAGTATAAAATTAAATATCTCACATACTAAATGCTAAATTTTGCCACCATGAGCGCTAGTGCATACTCAGCAAGGTCACGCAGGTTCTTTATAGCTTTTGTGACAAGTCACAATAAGCAAAATGTACTTATGGAGAACTCTGTAACAGGTGCATAATTATTACAAGATTTAGGTAAAATATCTTTTTAGGTGTTTACAATCATGAAAATGACATTCTAACTCAGAATTTATTTGGAATGGAAGGTGAACCCTGGAAAAACCTACGCACGAAGCTGACGCCCACATTTACGTCAAGTAGAATGAAGATGATGTTTGACACCTTGTTGGAAAAGAACCAGAGGTTGGATGAAGTAGCGAATCAGTGTATCAAAGATGGTGGAAGAATTAATGTTAAGGATGTTGCTGGTCGATATACCACCGACGTAATTGGATCGTGTGCTTTTGGAATTGAATGTGATTCGTTAAAGGATCCTAATTGCGAATTTAGGTAATCATAGTAAAAATGATATTTTAAGGACTTGACTTTAGTTTGGCAAAGCGTGAAAAAACTTTTTTAAACACAACAAAAAAATTGAGTCTGTTATAATAGGTGCGGTGGACGAAGGGGCTGTATGTTCTTTTTTAAAACTTCCTCCCGATATACAAACGCACGAGACGCTACTGGGTAAAAACACGAGTTTTTGATTCTGAGGGGTATTCTACTTTAGAAAGTTAAAAAATCTTTTTTTTTTCATATTTCGGTAGTTTAGATATTTAAGAATATATCCTTAAAAGAATTTTTTGAAATTTGAATTTTTTTAAAGTTATAGCTAAAGTTGTTGTTCGGTGCAATGAAGCTATAGAATCGAAAGATAAAACTTTAAACGCGTTTTTCTCAAAACTACTTTTTTTTAAACGTTTATCACAAAATCGCAAGTTCTAATTAACTTTTTTTTGTGAATTCTTAAAATGTAAATTAACAATTTTGGCTGCTTTGTTTTTTCCCGTTCTCGCGGAATATTGCTCCTCCCTTCCCTTCTACTTCATCGCGTCACATCACATTACGTTCCCCGAGCTTCGTCTTTCGTCACACACTACGTGGTGTAGCGCGCGTCTTGCGATTAAGCATTTTTTTTATTTTATTGTAATTTATTTGTTATTCTTTGTAATATTAATGCGGTTTTATATAAACTTTTACACCCCTTCCCACATTCTACCCATTTACGGGAAGTTTTCTAAAATACTTTCTTAGCTGACGTCTCCTATTTTTCCTGGTAATCAGAAGCCTAATAGCAACCCTTATATTTACAACTTTAATAAAGACAATTTTTGTATGCAAACTTTTATCCCCAACAGATGTAATCTATAAAATATTAAAACAGATCATTTTTAATTATAATAAAAAGCCTAAATACCAATTTTCATTCTTCTAAGTCCAGGAATGATGAAGTTCAATACAAACTTTCACCCCCGTTCTCCCCCTTTAACTTCTCGCTTTAGGGGGTGAGTTTCCTAAAATTCTTTCCTAGCCTATGTTCATCAGGGATAATGTAGGATTCTAATGGTAAAATAATTTTTCAAATCGGTCCGGTAGTTTCGGATTTAATTCCAAAAAACAAACAAACAATTAAATCTTTCCTCTTTATAATTTTAGTATAGAAAACTGATACAAAAATTGATAGCCAAAATATTAATTGTTTTTTTAATGACCGTCAAAAAATGCCCGAAATTTGGGCTTCTGGACTAAAATACCCCCTTAAATGCTCTTCACTAATACGTAGTTAACTCTGGATTTCAGGATACGCAAAAGAATATGTCTGCTCCATTTTTAGTTTTTAAAAATAATTTTTTAGGCATACTTTTACCAATTTTTTTCTAGGTAACCACAGCATACAGGTATTACAGCATAACTAACAGAAAGCAGCACGCTTTCATTAATTGTTGGAAAAGTACAGTAATTCTCGCACAGGTTCATTCAACGTATTGCTGAGATATGATCTGTCTCCTTTATTTGAATTCTAATCGTTTTTTTCGTGGTTTGTGCTTAAAAATATCAAAAGTACCGCCAGGGACAGATTGTGCTGCCTGTTAGTTATGCTGTGCACTAGTAAATATGTTACATGGTTACCTTACAAAATTTGTTAGAAAATATTAAATTTTCTATGTGATTTTAGGATTTATGGCAATAAAATCAATATCCCACGAGTTTTTAAACAGTGGGTGGAAAACACATTCCCAAAAAAATTGTTAGGTTATACTGGGTACAGAAGTTTTCCCGACGTTGAGGATTTCTTTAGAAAGTTGGTAACAACAACTATAGAATATAGAGAAAAACATAATATTTATAGGTGAGTAAATAATAGTGGCATATATTTCATTTTAAATGCGGTATATTTTTTGATATGAAGAGTCGACAAGAAAAATGACAAAAGTTCATTTTTAGGTTAAAATCAACAAAGGTTCTTATGAAATACCATGGCCAAGAAAGGTTACATGCTTTTACAATGATCCCCATTAAAAAGTTGTGATTAGTGACATTTTAAACTTTAATAAAAAAATGATTGAAAACTTTATTGCTGACAAAAACCTTTCAAAAAATAGAGTTGGTGTATATTTGCCTATTTTACAATCTCAGTTATAATCTGTTTTTGCCGAAAATGAAAAAATGGGACATTACATATCATATACATACATAAATCGTGTGTATGATGTATTTTATTTTTTGCTTTGGTATGTTGAGCCCTCTCTGTTAGGCAAACCACGAGCCGCCACTGAATTCATCGGCTCTTCATATTTAATCCAGAAAACAAAGCTGAGAAAAGTGCAAAACCTGGCAATTTTTTCAAAATTCATAGATTTGCATGAAAATTTAGGATTAAGCTCAACTTACCCTCCTCTTCAAAATCTATATTATGCCGATGGGCGCTCTTCATTTTTTAGGGATGAAAACTACCCTTTATTGCTAAAACCAATAAAACTACACATTAAAGCTTAAGTTGAGTTTTGTTTCTTTTAAACATTATTTGAAATATTTCAGCCCTTAAAAATCAATTTCTATAAGAATTTAAAAAATATATAATTTACTCTAAAACATTTCTATATTATAACAGTGCATAAAAATTTGAGATTAAGCTTAACTTACCCTTCTCTTCAAAATCTCCATTATGCTAAAGGTAGCTTTTTATTTTTGAGGGGTGAAAACTACTACTTAATGCAAAAATTTTCAAAACTTTTATATTAAAGTCACATAAAATTAGGCCCACTTAAATTAAAAAATAAGTATTTAATTGTTTAAAACATTATTTAATATATTTCAACCCTTGAAAATCAAACCTTATCATGTTTTAATAACCAGAATTGTTTACCTTAAAAAAATAACATATTGTAACAAAGTTGTAATTAAACAATGTGACTGGTCAAAAGTATTACTTATTAAATTTTGTTATTTTTTAATCCTTAAAAACCAACCCCTTACAATATTACAATGCAAAAAATAGTACAATACCGCGGATTTAAAAAAAATGCATGGAATCCCATTTAGAATGCTCCAAATAATTGTTTTTTAAGCCTAACTCTTTCAGTTTTAGTGATAAAAACTTTTTAAAAACCATTTTGTTGGGTTTTTCAAGAACTATAAGGTCCTATATATTAAAACTGTGTTAAACCCTTAATTTTTGAAAGAAGTAAGTTTAAAGGGCTAAAACAAGGTAGTGCTTACCTAATTTCCGTCATGCAGTAAATTAAAAAGAAGAATTAATACGTATCTCCCTTAGTTTTCGACTTATTTTCAAAGAAAGGTAATTTTTTATAAAATTTTTAAACTTGATTTTCACTTCAGCTCAATTATTTTCACAATTAAGCAATTTACATCGGCTAAAATTTTAAAATGTATTTATGATGCATGGAAAAAGATAATTTAAAAAGGGGACTGCGGCTCATTTTAATTAGGGTGGTAATTAGGGGTGGTAATGTTGGTCTAACCTTATTTTAATCATAACTCACTTAACTTCTATAATACATACCTTTTTTTTAAAAAAAGGAGGGTCTTTGCAAATGCTTCAAAAAAGTTATTATTAAGTTTTCTTCGAAAAATACGTAGATTTTGCCTTATTTTCCTTTGTAACTCTAAAATTTTGTCTTTGATGAATACCAGCCTTTAACAAACCACAACTTGGTTTGAATTGGTCCCACAGCAATTAAAAATCCATTTTCTCTTCAGGTATAATTTCGTTACTTACAGTTTTTTTGATAAAATGCATACTTATTCGCGAATAACTCGAAAAGTATGCATTTAACCAAAAAAATGCATAAAACATTTATTGTTTAGAAATCATTTTTCTATCGATCCCCGTGGTAAAAATATATAAAAATAAATCTACCCTCGAGATGGTTTGGCAACCACCCCCAAGGGTAAGGCGCTCTTTGGCATAGTATAGATATTGATCCTTGGACTATTCCCTACCTACTGTTAAAATTTCAGGTCAGTTTATGCATTTTGAAAAAATTGCTAGGCAAAATGGTTCGTTTCCTGGACTAATTTTAATCGACTGATGAAATAGAATAGAATTTTTGGTTTGGATATATTTTCCTATTTATATTTTTCAGAAAAGATTTTATGCATCTCATGATCCAACTACGTAACCGAGGTATTATAACCGACGACGGAAAAATAACCAAGGACGCCTCGGAAAAAGGCATTCTCACAGATGACGAGATTATAGCACAATCTTTCATATTTTTTGGAGCTGGTTTTGACACATCGTCGGCCACTATGGCTTTTGCTTTGTATGAGTTGGCGAAAAATCCCGAAATTCAGAATAAAATTAGACAAGAAATAAGAGAGGTTGGTTTTGCCTACGTTTTAAATCACCTTATATAAAGTGTATTTATTTATATTTAAACCAAGAAAAAACCAGTCATAAATCTCCCAACTGGACGGTAGCAAAAAACCCATAAGATATCTTAAGTAAACAATCCGTAAAACCTTTCTTTGGCCGGGCTTTTTTGAGAATGTTCAAGAACCATTCTTTATGTTCAATGAGTTAATCGAAAAATGAACTAAATATAGGCATTTTTCTAAAACAAAGCAATGTTTCGCATTAAATTATATTGTTAAAATTACGAGAAGATTTGTGTTTATAGATTTTTAGTATTTGGAACAGATCAGTAATATATATTTTAACCTGGACAAAAATTTTCGAACGTACAGTGACGGCCATTAAATCTTGTGCAAAAAATTTGTCAAATTTTGACTTTTCTGCCAATTTTTGTAAATCTTTTTTTTTACCTTGTTTTACTTTTAATTACTATAAATAAAGCAAAAGGTAAAAGAAAATATGTATATTGTATGAAAACTAGCAAATTAATAAATTAATTAACAATTTAATACATTCAAACAAACTTAAATATCCTTTCAAACAGTGGCGGACTGGCTAGGGTCGGCAGGTCGGCAAATGCCGACCGGGCCCAGTTCTTACGGGCCTATTACTTGCACATAGACATATTGAAAAAAAGCAAGAGGGAAAGAGGCCCATGTGTGTCCAATCGCATAAATTAAAAATATGCTTTAAAAATAGTAGGTACGTCTCTGTTTTCCAAAATGTCCAGTCTGGCAATGCGGGAACGCGGAATGCGAAATACAAATGCGGCGGAATTAATTATCTGTAATTCGCGATTCGCGACTCGTCGAGTATCGCCCCAATCGCCGTACGTAGAGTCAGGCGTCGTACATAGGCCTTTAGTTTAGACTGAAGTTAAACTGTAAAAGGTGCATGCCAAGAAATTATTAAGGCAGGTAAGTTTAATATTTCTTATCAAGCAAGAATGAATGAATTAATGAATTAGACTAATGCACAATTATTGTTAGATATTTAACGAAGCTAAGTCATCCTGTATGATCAAAAGCAAATAAATTCTGAATCTGAATCTGAAATATAGAAAATCAGAAACTGTGACAATATTTAAAATAATAACAATAATAAAAGTTTGGGCCCTTTTTGATGTCGGTGTGAACATTTTTAATTTCCCTTGTTTTTTAGGGTTTCCCGGTTCCAAATTATGAGTTATAAACATCTATCAGGGGCTCAGAAACGGAAAAAGAAGAGAGATGCTGATTTTTTATCTGCTGCTACAGATCCAAAGCAGCAAAAATTGCCGTTCTTCAAGACACTAGAAACTGCAAGTACCTCTTCTCAGGGCAGCAGAGAAGATCTAGATCCAGCTTTTGAAGATACAAATGAAAATATTTCCGAATATTCCAAAGATCAAATGGATCTATTGGAAACAAAAAATGCTGAAAACATTAAAAACAGTGGCAGTAATAGTGGCAGTGTCACAAACGTAAGAAAAAGAAAATGCCCGGTGAAGTAGCAGACGATGAACTTTCTACGCTTGATCCCATAAAGAAATTCCGGGTCACTGTTTTCCGTGCAACCTTTGACAAATTAGCATCTGTAATGGAGAGCAGATTTTGTAAAAATGAGAACATATTTCGGAGTCTAGCATTTTTTGATCCCAACCGATTCGATGATATAGAGAATGGAATTTTACGTTTTGAAGGCGATAATGAGCAGTTATTTAATAAATTTTGTACAAAAGCAGAAAATGATCCCTCCTGTGTTAAAGAAGAGTTGCTAAGTTTTGTATCTTGTTTTAATTCGCTTGCTAAGTCTTTGTATGGTGAATTTTTAACTATTGACGGAGAAGATCTAGGCTTATGCGAGACAGAAGAATCGGAGGACGAAAATATAGAAAGCAGTGCTTTTCCAGAAAAGCATTTATCCGACCCTAAAACGAATTTACAATGTAAAGAATGCCTTGCTTGCGTACTGAAGTATTGTTCATATACAATTTACATAGGAGTGCTTATACAAAATTATATATGATGTATAAATATATTCTGACATTAGCGTGTACCCAAGTGCAATGCGAGCGCATTTTTTCAAAACTGAAAATTATTAAGAACAGAGTGCGAGCACCTTTGTCTCAAGAATTATTAGAACCCCTAATGCTAATAGGTACAGAGCGTGATATTATTCCAACAGCAGAAGAAATCCTGGAGGAATTCGCAATGAGTTCAAAGGAACTGCAAAAATATTTGACTGTTTAATGTTTTTCCCATTAGATTTTACTTTTCAACCGACTTCAATAAAAGGAGGAGGTTCTCGATTCAGTATACGGTTGTATGTTAAGTCAGTTTTGTTTTTCGTTACAAGCCTCGCTATCTTTTGATAATAGAAATAAATCTGATTTTAAAACTTATTTATTATTTTATTTTTACCATTACCCTGTTAATATGAATTAAGAATAATTAGATAAATGTTTTCTTCCGTCATTTCGCAATTTCTATTTTAGGCGAAGTAACACTTCTATCTACCTTTAAACCGAGCTGTAACCAATATTAAGTTTTCACATTTTTTATGGTGCAGAATGCCTTACAATAGATCCGTATCTGCGGGCCCCCAAGGTGTGTGTAGCCGACCTAGTTCTACTGTGCCAGTCCGCCACTGCTTTCAAACAAATTTAATATTTTATTGCGGACCCGTTTTTTCCAAGACAGAGTTTAGCTTTCAGGCATCGAATGGACCAAAGTCCTGGCGTAGTCCGGATTTTTTCTAAATTTTCTAAATTTTACTTCATCCTGTTGCAGATGTCGATTTATTAATGTAGTATAACCACCCTCATTGCGTCTTTGCTGAAATATTGGATTTATAGAGGCATTCCTATGTTTCAGATTGGCTAATTGTAATAGTATTTCGTCATCCTCTTCCTCCTTCTTCTAATAGTAAATATACTGCTAGATCATCCATCACGGCTCTTACCAAAGATTATTCCCTTTCACTAATAATTTTGCTATCGCGAGTTTGAGCGGGTCCCGAAACCACCCGATTAAACGGCGGCCGCATGCGTTAGTCGCATGCGACGGCCACGGGAAGGAACCACACCTTAAGTTTGTTTACATTTTACGGCCTAAACCAGTTTCCCTATGTATTTTTTTAACTAATAAGCCCCAAACTTTTTATAACATTTAAACCGGACTATGGGGGCACGGTAAAACCCGATACGCTACTCTTCCATCCATTCATGGGACTTGCCGAGGTATGAACGGGACACTTATCTTGCTGAAAGATAACATTTCTGCCCAAAATGATCCAGTACAGAAGGAAGTATGATATTCTGTAGAGATCTATACCGGGTGTTGCCCGCCGAGGGGCCCTAGGGAATCCCATGTAAATTTTGAAGTAGTCAAATATTGTCTCCCTAATTTTTTAGAAAAAATGCTATTAAGATTTATTGAAGAGCACAATAAGTTCCATCCAAAATGAAAATTTGAGCATTTTTCAACCAACCATTTAAAGAGTAAATTGTTAAATACTTCTGCAAAAGTATTCATTATCACCCTTACTCTAGAAATCAATAATAAAAACACCATATCGATTTATCAGTGACAATTTAGATATTAATTTATAATTGTTAAAGTTGGGACCCTTTTTATTATACATTTGTAGTATTGTTTATAACTTGTTGTTTTTTTGAAATGTCATATTGATTTTGATGTTGTCATTAAGTATTAAAAGTCTTGTAAAAGTCATTATAGTCTTCTATTTTATAAAGTAAATCTTACATAACACTTGACCCTTGGGCAAAGATCACCGTACTTCAACAATAATGTCATTGCCAAAACTGAACAATTTTATACGGGAATTTCAAAAAGAATCCTCGCATTTCATTTTTAGTTTACAGCTAATTCCAACACATGCACTCACCGTTACGCAAGACAATAAAATAAATTTGTCTACATTTAGAAATCAATTTATGACGAAAATATCGATTTAATCAAATGCTCAAATATTCCTCCATTAACTGCCAGACAATAACCCAAACGATTATAAAACTCATTTCTTACGTTGGCTAGTTGGTACCTCGATATTCTGGCACATTCAGCGGAAATAGCATTCCTTAGCTGGTCTAAATTTTTATATTTTTTATTGGTATATAATATCCCCATAGAAAAAAATCGTTTGGCAAAAGATTCGGAGACCTGGCTGGCCAAGATATTGCGTGGTTCGGGCCTATGATGTCGTTATTAAATGCGTTGTTCAAGTATTCGCGCACAGCTCTGGTACTGTGTGCTGGGCAGCCATCCATTTGATACCAAATCTCTTGATTTTCACGAGCAAAGTTGTTCAAAGCAGGCAAAATTTGTTCCTCTAAAAGTTCCAGAAAGTACTCCGCATTCAAATTTCGGTCAAGGAAAAATGGTCCAAGGATATGTGGCCGAAAATTCCCGCCAAAACATTAATTTTTTGTGGATATTGAGTCCTTGTCTCAAGAAATCGATTTTGGTTTTCGTTACTCCAGTACCGGCAATTTTGAATGTTGGGTTCGTTGTTCAATGTAAAAGTGCATTCGTCAGTAAAGCAAATATTTTGTAAAAAACCTCTGTCAGTGTTTGTCCTCTCCATCATCTTAAAGCAAAATTCCTGTCGTCGTATTTCGTCTCCGTCTCTTAATTCTTGGTGTCCTTCGTACTTGTAAGCGTGGTATTTACATCTTTTTAAAATTCGTGATATTGTGGTATGGTCTTGTCCAGTAATCACCTCCAGTTGTCTCGTGCTAATGTTTCCTTCGACCTCCTCTACACAAAGTATCACGTCTAAATCCCTCTCCTTTTGTACAATTTGTCTCTGGTTTTCACGTCGATTTTCTTCACATTTGCAATTATTGATTACTGTGCCTGTAGTTTCAATTTTTTTTTATCGTCTATTCTATTGTCGATTTACTTGGTATTGGCCTATTGGGAAAATAGGCTGCAAACATGTCCGCTACTCTTCGATAACTATTTTCCTGATAAAACCATTTTATAATAGTGATTTTTCTTGATTTGAGTAGTTCATTATTTAAAAATGATGTGACATTGATCTGACGTTAAAGAGGTTAAATAATTCTTTGGTATTTTATTATAAACTTCTAATAATACAGGGCGCGTAAGAAGATAGGAGATTCGTAACTTATTTTAGCATTTATCTCTTAGCTGGCGGACTGAGAAGAGCTGAAATTTGTATAGTGGGTACAACTTTTCGTGCTCTTTAAAAAATCCTAATAATATTTTCTTCTAAAATAATTAGGGGAGCCAATATTAGACCACTTCAAAATTTACATGGGATTCCCTATGTCCCGCTCGACGGAGCAACACCCGGTATATACCTCCACATTAAACCTTCCTTCGATAAAATAACATACAGCAAGTTCTTGTGCACTCAGCCATCCCCAAATATTTACCGAAAATCGCCCACTACTTCTGTTCTTTTGGGTATATTTTTCATTAAATCGTGTTCCTTGAGGCCTGTATACCTTAATTATCCAATTGTAGCACGACTGAAACACTTTTTCATCGGTGAATATTATATTTTCCCAAAAAATCGGAGGTTCCTAGTAAAATTGTAGAGCAAATCCAATGCGTTGTTCTTTATTTGCATTTGTTAAAAACGGTTTTAAGGCTGCCGGGCGGCAGCGCAATTCGAAAATTTGCCTCATTCTTCGCCGTGCCGTTCTAACCGCGATGCTGGGAAATTGCTTTCCGTTTTTTCTGTAACTACAGATTTAAATGTGTGGGATACGTAGGGTTTTTCTGATTAGAAAAACAAAACAACGAAAATTATAATGCACTGGTTATTTAATTTAATTTAGTGACTATTATTAACAACATAAGTGACAATAAACTTTAAAATATTTTCGAACCTTTCTAAAGAAAAGTATTGTTCTTGTTTGAGTTCTATTTAAAACCCAAAAAAAAGGAAACCTTGCCCAAAGCGTTGATTGTCCTTCGGGGGATTTGGGGCGGCAATTTTTTTACCCGGTGAAGCCCACGAACCTTCTCGCGAAGCCTCATTCTGAAGGCAGCGGCGCGGTTCTAAATGTTTATTATTTTTTTTTAACACAATGGCGTAGTAGACTCGACAAAATGGTTGGTTTTTCTCTATTCGATAACTAACCCTTTCCAGCTCTTCTCTTAAAGGAGTGTGTCACCTGCCATTTTGTTTTTTAACAAAAAAGGGGTGTTAATCTCTTTTCGCCACATCCCTTTCTGGTCAACCTTTTTTCTCAATATAATGAATAATTAATACTTTTTGATCCAAATTAAGTTTCATTTAAAAAATATTTTTAGACACTGACAACGGAATCCTGTTTCTTTATTAGGCTTTTCAACAGGTATTTATATTTAGTAGAAGATGGCATAAGCCTATTTTACGAAAGGGAAAAAGAATTGCCCAATTTAGTGGCCGTTACTGTACTTCCGGCGGTATTAAATGTTTAGTTATGTAAATAATGAGGCGTGTCAGCTACCGAAAATTTTATGACTGGTTTTTTCTTGGTTTAAATATGAATAAATACACTTTACTTTTTTTATTTTTTTTTACAAACATAATAGCTTTGTGTTGTTTACAGGTTGTAAAAAAATATAATGGAAACCTAACATACGAGGGAGCTAAGGAATTAATTTATACAGAAAAAGTTATTAGGGGTGAGTACCAAAATACCAATTTACTTCCTAAAAACTGTCAAAATGCATTTTTTAACTTTATTTAATTTATTTTTAAGAAACTCTCAGAAAATATCCACCAGTACCAACAGTACCACGTGTGTGTACCAAGACATACAAAATACCGGGCACTGATATTGTTTTGGAAAAAGGTAAAAATCTGTCTAAAAAAACATAGTTTAGGAATAAGCTTATTTAGAAATAGTGTACCGGATGTCCAAATAAGAAACAATATTTTTAGTAAAAGTGGTGTCAAGAGAAATAGCTAAAAATTATTTTCAAGATTCTAACACTACCGCGAGATGGCGCAACCGCAATAGTAAATTAAAAAACCTGTTTTTTCTCCAAAATTAGCTAGTATTAGGTACCAAATTTTGAAAATAATAGCAAAAACTCAAACCAATTGTGCATCAGTTTGGTAAGGACTTTTTGTGGTATTTTCAATATTAAGAGTGGGGAAAAATGATAAATAATGCAACTTTTAGTAGCTTTATCTACCACATCTTTTATCGAAAGTGGCTTAAGTGGGTACTCGTTAGAAAGAAAATTTAAAGCTCTTTTAAATGTCGTCCTTTTCGGTGTCGGCTAGTTTGTAGTTCACCAATTAGAGGGCGTTGCTTAAGAAAAATTGATTTTTCGAGATTTTTTCGAAAAGTTAAATACGACGATATCAATTTTTAGGTTTGAAAGAGGAAAAAAATACCTACACTCTGGTGAAAACCGCGTTTTAATATCTGTATTCGTTTTTGAGTTATTTTAAAGTACTCGTTTTTTAAATGATAAATAATAATATTAACAATTATGTGTGGTGTTGCCTTATTAGAATCTAATCTGCATAAAAAATGAAAATTTGAAATAAATATCATAACAAGACTTTTTTCACCGATCTCCCACCTCCTGAGCAAAAAATTTAAAATATGGAGAGAAAAATTTTGACCTCTACTCGTATATGCCGTTCTTAGAATTAAAATGTATTGATCCACCTCAAAACGGTGAGCCTCGCAAAAAAGCCCTTAAATTTTTGACGAGCCCTAAATCGAAAACTATAAATCCGACAAATCCATCTTCGCGTAGTTAAACTACACATTATTATCTATCATTTCCCGAAAAATTACTCCTTAATCTTTATACCCAACGGAGATATGATTTTTTGGGAAAAGGTCAATTTTTGGAGTTTTTTTGGATCTTCTCGGCGGGAAATGCTCGCAGAAAGTTCTATAAAAAACCATTTTGTAGGTTTTTTAATTCTTTAAAAAAGTTCCATAGACACCATCGCGATATCCCCAAGGAAGTTTAAAGGTGTATGGAAGCCCAATGCCATGGCCCATTCGATCAAAAAATGTCCAGCCCAGTATGAAAATAACTGTTGGCCCCGCCGATTTTGCGCAATAACGAAATTCCACGAAATAATTTAATGTGTTGCCTACTTACACACTGATAAATCAGTGTGTAGTTAGGCAACACATTATACTTTTATGAGAGCCGTATTAGTTTCGATTGTTTTGCTTTGTGTGATTATATTTTGTGGTTGCAGAAGTTTTTGGATTGATAAAAACTTTCTTATTTTAGCGATTAGTGTTTATTAAATTGTGACTATAATTTTGTGTTTATTGTTTGTTACTTATAATATCGTAACAAAATGACTAGAGGTTGTATGGTTTTGTCTTGCAAATCTAAGGGTAACATACCCGGCATTTTTTACCTTAGGTAAGTATTATATTATATTTAAATTAGGTGCTTCTTATGAGACGTAACGTTAGGTAACCGAATAAATAATAATATATCAATTATGAATAATAGAAAATGAAAATTTCATAGGAAATAGCAGTGAGAAAAGTAAGGCAATCCTAACTATCTTTTAGATGATTTTCACAATGTTTGTGTATTTCTGTGGATTATTAAAAAGAAATAAGGTTTACATTTAGGTACTTTTATTTCATTTAATAATTTAGTACATTCTTTTAAAGGATCAAAATTATTAATTACTGGGCAGACCAGGCAAATATTAATATATACAGGTCCCTCTAATTGAATAAAAAGAAGTACAATTTTATGTTAAAGTTCCTTTTTGCTTTTTCTGTATGTGTTTAAAAAGAAATTAGATTTTTGGTTTCTTAAACTTACATTATCAACTTTTTAAGCTCGACATACTATAGACACATAATATTTAACGGTTACTGTTACAATGGATACCTAGGTACCAAAGGTTACTAAACATTTTTAACCACTGTTATTCTGTCTCATGAATGTTTGTTATTAGTGAAAAGTATATGCCTAAAAAGCAGTTATAAAATTTTTCACTTTTTAATGTACAACCAGAATCTTAGGATTAGATTAAACTCATTTACACTATCTTGCCCTTCTTTTATCACAAAATTGGTGATTAGTACATGAAAATATCATACAATGTTTGAAATTTATTTTTTAAAAATCATGTTTTTATTTATTTACAAAGATTTTTGGTAAAAATACAAAACTCCCAAAAATATCGATCATTTTAATAGAAGGCTGTAAAATGGCGCCATCTATTCTTTCCATATTATATCAGATGATATAAAATCTAATTTTACAAAATCATTTTAAATATTCTATGGTAGTATCGTTTAATAACCAACAATTTTGTTCAAAAAATTTAAAAAAAAAACAGTGAATGCTTGAATTTGACATTTGATGATGTCAACTTTATAGATAGTAACAAAGAATTATGGAAGCTCCGGCTCTGACCTACTATTTATTGCGCAAACTCCGCGGGGCCAATTCCCCCGATTCCCGCTGCCCTGCACGCCTGGACAATTTTGTTCTACAGTATTAGGCTTCCATACACCTTAAAACTTTCTTGGATATCCCTAAAAGTTTTTGAGTTATACGCGAAAAACTAAAAAATGACCTTGTGTTTACAGTTTTTATGGTTAAACAATTATTATAACCAAATTCGTTGGGGACAAACCCGGGGTTTTTATCTATTTATCATGTTTTAAAAGGTGGCACAGGTTGTTTCTGGCTAAATTAAAGTGTGCAAAAAATCTCTATTGATTGGTCTAGGAAAAAACAAAACAGCCAAAATTATGTATATCTCGCGGTCAAAGCTAGTTGATTGATATTGTTTTACATTACGCCCTACTAAAATTTGTTTAATGTTAATGTATTACAGGCACTAATGTACGTATACCTGTGTGGGGGATCCAAATGGATCCCGAATATTTTCCAAATCCAGAAGTTTTTGATCCAGAGAGATTTGACGAGAAAGCGACAAAAACCGATTTTACCCATTTGCCTTTTGGAGAAGGTCCTAGAATGTGCTTGGGTAAGTAGTAACTTCATATTGGTTTATACAGCGTCTTTGAAAAAGTCTGCATCATATGATAAAGTCGCTTATTATTAAATTAAAATCAAATTTATTAGATTTTGCATAGTTTGTGCTTTAAATTCGATTGATAAAATGACACCTGCTATCTGTAAAAATTAACATTTATTTTGAAAATGGGTCAAAATGGTATTATTACGGAACAATTAAAAAAAAACATAAAAAAATAGCAATTTTTGTATTAAGAGTGTAAAGTGATACATTGCCGCTCTGGACGAGAAGTTTATTAATCTATTTCATCTAACCCATATTGGTGCATTTTTTAGTAAAGTATAGTCTGTCTCAAAGTATATCGTTATGGCTTTTGACGGACCATACCCCAATAAACTTTTAACGATTTTATTACCTATTGTTATTGGGTAAACCCATTTGTTCATAAGGGCAGGGGTGGGCCAGGTATTTCTTGAGTATTAACCATTAGGCATATAAATATGTTGGCTAATATTTTAGTGGCAGTGTTAAATAACCGTTTTTACTGTGCGTTTCGAAAAAGTTGTTTTACGAGAATATAACTATGTCGCGTCGAAATCATTTGTCATTAGATGCAAAATAGGTTGTGAAAAATGTGTATGAAACTTTAATCAGTAGAGGTCTAATTAAACAAGAAGCTTTAAAAAAAAACCTGTCTACTTACAAAAACTCCAATATCATCGATAAGGGATATTATTATTAGTGAAGAATTGAACAAAAGAAAAAACGTAGTGATTTTCAATTCAACGTATGACAATGGATCAGGACCTAATAAGAAGGAAAATATATTGTCTTTATGAAAGCGGAGTTATTCCTACCTTGGATAAACTGAAAAAGAAGCTAGACGAAGAAGAAACCAATATAAATATTAGCCGTGCCACCCTCCATAGAGTTGTTTGTAAAATGGGATTTAAATACCGCAAAATAGACAAAAGACAAGTAGTAATGTAATCGCACAGATTACGCACGAGATTTAATTACCTTCAAGAAATTAAAAGATATAGGTTAGAAAACAGATCCATAATTTACCTTGATGAAACATGGTTCGATATACACGACACAGTATCCAAAGGATGGGTTGATTCCAGTCAAAACTATCAAACGAAAGCACCTTCAAATAAAGGAAAACGTATTAACATAATACACGCTGGTTCAGAAGACGGATTTGTCCCAAACTGCTTGCTGTTGTCTGCAAAGAATATTAAGGATTCTAGCTTGGATTATCATGAGGATACAAGTGCAGAACTTTTTGAAAACTGGTTTCAAAATTATCTTTTATATATTTATATTTTAAATATTCCAAACAACAGTGTTATTGTCATGGATAACGCAAGCTGCCACAGCCGTCTGCTACACAAAGTACCAGCTTCATCAAGTTCAAAAACTGAAATCCAGGAATATTTGTCAGAAAATGATATTTATTTTGAATTCAGTTACAAAAAAACGCAACTTTTGGAAGTCCTAAATTCATATGCAATTAAAAAACAATATGTATGTGATAATTTGGCTGAACAGGCTGGGCATACTGTCTTACGGCTTCCTCCGTATCACTGTATGTTTAATCCCATAGAGCATTTGTGGAACCAAGTAAAATCAAAGATCAGAGCAGAAAATATTACACCTACTTTAAGTCCCAGTGTTATAAATTTGATAAAAAATGTAATTACTAACATCCCAGTTGAGAGCTGGAAAAATTCATTACACCAAAAAAATTTAAACCTTTTAATTTCTATCCAAAACAACCAAAAATATTGTAATTAATTTCAAATACCCTAATGTTTGTCCTTTAATACCTACCGATCCGCAGTTTTATTGCTGTCGGCAGGTATAATCCATAAATGAAGGCAAGAGCTAACACGGTATACTTTGAGACAGACTATACCTACTTGCTTATAGTATTTTTATAGGAATTTTTGCCTTTGTAACATTGTTTTTTGAAAATATCGAAATTAGGATTGCTAGGCCAGCTTTTCTTCTATTACAAACGGCAACACAAATATACATTTTTATAAAATTCTAACCTATTTTTTAGGTGCTAGATTTGGTATGATGCAAGCTAGGATTGGACTGGTAGGTTTACTAAAAGATTATCATTATTCAGTATGTGAAGATACACCAAATCCAATAACCTTTGTAAAAGGTCAGTTTTTGTTACATGCTAGGGAAGACATATGGCTGAATGTTACCAAAGTTGAGGCATAAGCAGTAAATTTTAAAAAACGATAAGCCCAATTCTTGACACTGGATACTTTTGAAGATGCCTGAATTGACAAAAATTATGTTAACTCGACCAAAAATAATGCCAAATAAACACGAGATTATAAATGTTTTGGTTGTTTTTTTCTTATTATACCTGTTTAATTTTATTACCTGAAATCAGTAATTGTTTTAAAATGCCCAAACATAACATAAATTTTCGGCAAATGTAACGAAAATTCCTAGAAGTAATAATCTGTTTTTATGACCTAAGTTTTCAAAAATAGATATATACTTACCTAACATATATTTACAAAAATGTTTCTTAAAGTAATTAAGACAGACTAAATTCGGTTGGTTAATACAAGAGAGACAGACAGTAACGGATCAATTTGACCTTGTGTGGTTGACCAGCACTCTTAAAGACTTAGACATAGTCTAAGTCTAAGGATATTCTAATAAAGTCCTCTCCCTCTTTTAATGTCGCAAAAATACCGCCGTTGACCTTGAATACACCCGGCTACGGGCTACGGGTAACCATCAAGGAAGTTTAAAGGTGTATGGAAGCCCAATACTGTAGAAGAAAATTGTCCAGGCGTGCAGGGCAGCGGGAATAATGGGGTTGGCCCCGCGGAGTTTGCGCAATGAATAGTTGGTCAGAGCCGGACTTCCATAATTCTTTGTTACTATCTATAAAGTTGACATCATCATCAAATTCAAGCATTCACTGTTTTTTTTTTGCACAAAATTGTTGGTTATGAAACAAAAGTACCATAGAATATTTAAAATTATTGTGTAATATTGGATTTTATATCATCTGATATAATATGGAAAGAATAGATGGCGCCACTTTTCAGCCTTCTATTTAAATGGTCGATATTTTTGGGAGTTTTGTATTTTTACCAAAAATCTTTGTAAATAAATAAAAACACGATTTTTAAAAAATAAATTTCAAACATTGTATGATAGTTTCATGTACTTATCACTAATTTTGTGATAAAAGAAGGGCAAGACAGTGTAAATGAGTTTAATCTAATCCTAATTTTCTGGTTGTACATTAAAAAGTTAAATTTTTTAAAACTGCTTTTTAGGCATATACTTTTCACTAATAACAAACATTCATAAGACAGAATAACAGTGGTTAAAAATGCTTAGTAACCTTTGGTACCTAGGTATCCATTGTAACAGTATCCGTAAAATATTATGTGCCCACAGTATGTCGAGCTTAAAAAGTTGATAATGTAAGTTTAAGAAACCAAAAATCTAATTTCTTTTTAAACAAATACAGAAAAAGCAAAAAGGAACTTTAGCATAAAATTGTACTTTCTTTTATTCAATTAGAGGGACCTGTATATATTAAAATTTGCCTGGTCTGCCCAGTAATTAATAATTTTGATCCTATAAAAGAATGTACTAAATTATTAAATGAAATAAAAGTACCTAAATGTAAACCTTATTTCTTTTTAATAATCCACAGAAATACACAAACATTGTGGAAATCATTTAAAAGATTGTTAAGATTGCCTTGCTTTTCTCCCTGCTATTTCCTATGAAATTTTCATTTTCTTTTATTCATAATTGATATATTATTATTATTTATTCGGTTACCTAAAGTTACGTCTCATAAGAAGCACCTTATTTAAATATAAGAAATACTAACCCAAAGTAAAAAATGCCGGGTATGTTACCCTTGGATGACAAAACCATACAACCTCTAGTCATTTTGTTACGATATTATAAGTAACAAACAATAAACACAAAATTATAGTCACAATTTAATAAACACTAATCACTAAAATAAGAAGGTTTTTATCAATCCAAAAAACTTCTGCAACCACAAAATATAATCACCCAAAGCAAAACAATCGAAACTAATACGGTCTCATAAAGTATAATGGTTCTAACTACACACTGATTTATCAGGGGTAAGTAAACACATTAAAAATTTTGTGGAATTTCGTTACTGCGCAGAATCGGAGGGCCAACCCCAGTTAATTTCATACTGGGCTGGACATTTTTTGATCGAATGGGTCATAGCATTGGCTTCCATACACCTTTAAACTTCCTTGGTAACCACGGACAGCAGACAAATAAGGTCCTACCCGTACGTTCAATAGGCCTTTTCATCACAATTTTTTTGTGCGCATGCGTCAGTATCCGCCATTTTTTTCGTACTGTTTTTTGTAAAAAAGCATGTAAAAAGGGCCCGTAAACACATAAAAAAAAAAATACAAAGAAAGTATAGTTATTGAAGAAAAAAAAATACGAAAATAAAGAAAAAGGCCTTAATTAGCAAATAGGTTTTTTAATCGATTATTATAATGATATCAGTACGAAAAGAACGAAGAAGCGGTGTTGTTATGGAGTATGTAAAGTGATACACGCTATAAATCATTTAAATACAATACAATTTTAAACAATATAACAATTGTATATATGTGGTAGGCCTATTAGAATAAAATTATAGATACTTTTTGTATAGTAAAAAATAATGATGCCTAACCTCTCAATCAGCCACTTGTTTTTCCTTTT
>JAHBCN010012908.1:0-25744 GCA_019359885.1 Listronotus oregonensis
GTTAATGCAATAAGCAAAGGCATATTAACAACCCCCCCCAAAAAATTAACGTTAAATTCTCTTAGCCTTGTCATAATTTTTTTAATGCAGTTTATTGGCAATCTTATTTTCATATTCTCTGTGAGAAACACCTTCTAAGGTGCCAGCCATTTGCTGGCGAAATCAAAAGACCAAATTACCACAGCCTCAGCCAAAAACAGTATCTGATGATGCCACAAACCTTTATTGTATTTTTATTGTTGAAATTATTATTTTGCTTTTAATTTTTTTTCATTCGCGAATTTCAAATCTAAATCAATGGTATTTGGAATCCAAAATCGTACTTAGATTTTAAGAATTTTTTGTTTGGTTTTATACTTTTTTGGGTTTGTAGTTTTTATTTCTATATTTCCAATATTTTTATATATTTTAAGTTTCCCAATATTATCCAAATATTTCGAAATATTTTCCGGATATTTTAATCTACCGTGACTGTATTTCCTTTAAAATGAATTTCTGTCATTTATGTAATTAAATTGCACTAACAATGCTTTTCCTTATACCTGTTTCAGGAATTCGGTTCCGTTGGAGAGGATGGTTTCCGTTGAAAAAATCAGTCCTGGTATAAACAAAAAATTACAACGATAACTGGGGATATTTATCTCCTCGGTTAAGTAATGTCTGTACAAATTTATTGTTTTGTTATTACTTTACGCGTTGAATTTATAATCAAGGGGAATATTTAAACAATAACATTTTTTTTTGGCTTTTCCCCCATTACATCTCGGATGAGGTGGGCGAGATAATTTTTCATGTCCGTGGTCTCGACTATTAAAACATTTTGTTTGATAGCTGATGAGTGAATTTTTATTTGTTTTTAAAAAAGATTGGACAAAATTTCGTCTACAAATCTAAACTAAAAAGATTTTTAAAATGATCTAAAATTGAATAAAATCCAATAAAATAAAGAACGTTTTTAAACACCCGGAGCTAAAATTTAAATATTGGAACTTAGTCTTTGTATAAGAGGGTTGAAGTTACTAGAATAAGCAGTCTAAATTATTTTAAAAATATGTATGTTTTTTAAGTTTAATAGTTTGAAAGCATCAAATCTTTAAAAATACGACACACAGATTTTAAAAACGATACTAGTTTGTTAAAATCAATTTTTGAATAATTTTCGGCAGTTTTTTTAAAATAAATTGAAGGATTATACAGGATGACCACGAAATACGTGGTCAAAATTTTTCAGACTTCTGGGTAAAAATCGGTCAATTTAACTCTAAAATAAAAATTTGTTCGCACCGGTGAGAACGTTGGAGATTTTAAGAATTTTTCTTCAAATTTTTTAAGCACGTGCCCATTGATTTTAATGTTTTAACCATTTAGCCAGACTTTGTAAAATGACATTTTTTAGAAAATTTCTGAGGAGAAAGCTACAGGGTGTTATATAAGGGTTAGGAATAAATTAAATGGTGAAATTCTTAGTAAAATATATGTAGTTTTCCTCTACGAACATTTGTTTCTAAGTTACAAGGTGCTAAAATTTAAAAAAAAAATCGTTTTAGTGTAATACATTTGGAAGGCTAGTTAATAATAGAGCCCTGGTAACAGTAAAAAAATCGACTTCGTAGTTTACCTAATGGCGTGCGTACGGATATTACTGTAAAGTCTTTAGAAAAAAACGATGTGTTACGCCAATGCTAATTTTTTTGATCATTGCCTTAAATTTTTTTTTTTTTTTAACAAAATATGAAACACAAACAATATCGGTATGTTTGACACATTTTTAAAAACTAGTTAAATTGGCATTTAAGAAAGATTCTTGGACGTTAAAAATAAAATACTACTAATTAATTATACCAATAATAATTGCACTTTGAATTTATTTAATTAACCATTACTAAACAAACAAAGGAATTTACTGTTTAATTTATTTTTAACCCTTATGTTACACACTGTATATTTATAAAGAACAACTGAAACACTCATTTGTGCAATTGTGTTAAACCTAAGAATTTTAGAAATGTTGCTTACAAGTTTTAGCAAGTTTCCAAATCATATGGTCAAAACAAATTGCAGCAATAAATTCTAACTGGAAAATTTCTGAATAACATTGCATGTGAGAAAAATTACAACAAAAAAATTGCTCAAGAAAATTTTTGAGTTTAAAAAATTTTACGATAGCTCTAAACTGTATTACCTGTCAAAATTATCCCTATTTTATTGGGTAATTTTTTACTTATCGAGCCCACGGCTGATTTTATTGATATTTAATTTACGGGAATTTTTTGGGACACTGATCACGAATCTAAAGTCAAATTTTGTCGGAAACTCTTAGTTTTTAAGTTATCACACTTTTTTTTACTCATAAGTTTTGCTAAAAAATCCATTCAAAAGTTTTATTTATATTTACAAAAAAAAAAATTAACGAAATTCTCTAGGGAATTTTATGCAGATAAGTTGGTACGGTACAACGAAAAGGCGACGACAAATTTTAAAATTTAAAATTAGAAATATTTGAATTGTGTAAAATGGAATTTACATTAACCGCATTTATTTTGTTAGTGTTTAAAGAAGTGGATATATATATATATATATATATATATATATATATATATATATATATATATATATATATATATATATATATATATATATATATACAGGGTTCAAAAAGTCTGGAATATTGCAAATATCTTCCAAGCCGCTCAATTTTTCGACGAAAATTTAGCTGGCAACACAATTTTAAAAAGGCGTCAGATAAATGTAATTTCACTTTCCAAAGTATACAGGGAAAGCCAAAAAGTAGTATCAACTTAGTTTTTTAAATGGAAACCCCTGTATATTTTTATGTATTCGAATAGATCTTTTCAAGCCAATTTCAATGGTATACAGTTTTATGTGTTTATCTGTCAAACTGATCACGCATTTGATTTCTAATTTTGATTTTTAAGTGATCAATGTTTTCCGGCCTATACAGGTACTTATCTGTTAATGTCAGTTGACTTAAATGACATTTTGTGTCAAATTTCTAATTACAATAGTAGTCATTTTAATTAGTAGAACGATGGCTTTAACTGAAAAAGAAAATTGAGATACTTATGATGATTGGATACGGTAATCCAAGAGATCACAAGCAGAAGTGTGTGATTTATTTAATCATATTTATCCGAATCGACCCGCAATTACTCAATTGTTTGTAAGTAAATTGCTTAAGAAATTTAACAAAACGGAAGTGTAAATCACAGACCCAAATCAGGCCGACCGAAAACAGCTACTGGTGGTGATACGGCAATAGATATTTTACTGCATGTTCAAGAGAATCCCCTCAATCGCTTCGCCCATATGGACTGGATCATAATGTTCTACCAGTCTGTCAAAAATTTATTTGGATGTGAAAAAATTCGTCCGTTTAAGATTCATTTGGTTCAGGAACTTACAGAGGATGATTTCGATAGACGTGCAGAGTTCTGCGAAATTATGATGGAGAGGTGCAATGCTGAGCATAATTTTTCCTAAAATATTCTCTTTTCTGATGAAGCTACGTTTATGCTTCATGGTATTGTCAACAGACATAACTGTAGATATTGGTCTGCAGTCAATCCCCGATGGATGGCCGAACACACACGCAAAGACCACAAAAAGTGAATGTCTGGGCAGGTATCATAGGTCATAATATTATCGGACATTTTTATTGCGGGAAATCTTACATCAGAACTTTATTTGGAATTTGCGTGAACATGTCATTCCACAGTTAGAAATCCTATATCCAAATAGAAGAGACATTTGGTTCCAACAAGATGGTGCTCCCGCACATTTTGGTTTCAGGTGCGTCAGTTCCTGAACCGAGAATTTCCCAAATCGGTGGATAGGGAGAAGGGGCGCTATTGAATGGCCTGCCAGGTCTCCGGATTTAAATCCTTTGGACTTTTATTTGTGGGGATTTAAAAAATAAAGTTTATAAAGATAGGCCGGAAAACATTGATCACTTAAAAATAAAAATTAGAAATCAAATGCGTGAGATTCGTTGGAATACTTTGATAACCTGTTACGAGAATTTAGGGAGAGACTTGGATATTGTCTAAGCAAACAATGGCAGACAATTTGAACATTTGATAAAGTAGTGTAATCTAATTGTTACTGCATGACGTGTTCCCGTTTGTAAAATTTCAGTTTTGAATTATGTTTTGGTCGTTTATTAAAACTTGTCATTTTAAAGAAATAAAACCTGTTAAAGTTGAAACATCTACATAATTTACTTTGTTTTTATGTTCCTATTTAAAATTAGCTCTCAATGCTTTGTAGAAATTATAGCTTATTCAAAAAATTTTAAATCGTATAATTCGATCAGTTTGACAGATAAACAAATAAAACTGTATACCGTTGAAATTGGCTTGAAAATATCTATTCGAATACATAAAAATATACAGGGGTTTCCATTTAAAACCCTAAGTTGATACTACTTTTGGCTTTCCCTGTATACTTTCTAAAGTGAAATTACATTTATCTGACGCTTTTTAAAATTGTGTTGCCAGCTAAATTTTCGTAGAAAAATTACGAGCGCTTGGAAGATATTAGCAATATTCCAGACTTTTTGACACCCTGTATATATATATACATATATATATATATATATATATATATATATATATATATATATATATATATATATATATATATATATATATATATATATATATATATATATATATATATATATATATATATGCCATGACAACAAAAACCATTTGTTTCGTAAATATTTAATAATATGAATAATATCTTTATTATTTGTTTATCATCAATTTAATAACAGCTGATTATTATCTACGGGTTTTGCCTAATTGTATCTTCATTGTGTTGAAATAAGATGCACATTTCACAACACTTTTTTATTAAAATGCTGTCTTTCGTAATACCTTATGATATGTTGTCTTGCAGCAATGGAGGCATTTGGAAAATTTTCAAAAAAAACGACGAGCATATCGTATGCCTTGGTGGTGGAATAAGACATAATTTAAAATTACTTAATAACGATTAACAACACTTCTACTAATAATAATTCCGATGAACTGCGATAAACAAGAACTAAATTTAAAATTATCAGGTTTGACAAATAATGCACTTGTCATTTTTGACGTCCCTGTTTTCTGTGATTTTGACGTCCCGGCACTCTCGATAAAAACGCCGCGTTGTTTATCTGACAGCTTAAAATAGGAAAGGATACGAGTAATGCAGTTTTTCGGCAATAAGTCGAGAATTAATTAGGATACCGAAATGCGGTTTTCACCAGTTTCTTTACTTTTTTATGCTCTTTTTAATGGGCTTATAATAATAAGAATACCATTGTATTTAAATTTTTCGAAAAAATGACAAAATTTATAATTTTGACACAAATCAGTCTTTAGGGATAAAACAAAAATATAAATTTATTATACTAATATTTTATCTTTAGCCCTGGTAAAAGCTCTTTCAAAGGAGACCTAGTTTATCAAAATCGGTTAAGCCAAAAAATGTTATTTAATAATTAAATAATACGTGTTTTTAATTTTGTTCTTAGTTTTACGCCCTCTAGCGACGGAATTAGAAACTTAAAAATAATTTCCAGCATTTTTTCGAGGCCGATTTTACTATAAATATTTTTTTCCGAAAGCTATGCGATGAAGGGTTTTCGAGATATCGCCGGAAGACGACCTTATCAGGACACCCTGTATATACAGTATGTCCACGGAAAAGGTGTTGAAGAGAAAAAACTTTTTTATTTTTGATTTTATCGAAAAAAGCTACTCTTGATAAAAATTTTTGCTAATTCTAAGAGTAAGATTGAGATAGAAACATTTAACATATCTTATACGGGTGTTCAGAAATTGAAAAAACTTAAAATGGTACAAGAGTAAAGTGCATTTATTTGATAAGATATGGAAATAAGTTACTAGGAATGTTGCTTGCTTTGTCTGGTTTATAGCTTTGCTGCAAGGCAATCCTAGGAATAGTTGTTCAAAATTAAAAGGTAGTCTCTTATACCAATTTTTGAAAAAATCCGCCTACTTTTATTTAGTTGTGTTTAAATTTATTTTTATATCAATTTATAATCAAATTTTTGGCTGTTAAGTAAGCATTTAAAGCTGACGATACTGCGACTAATGAATTATAAAAGCCAAGTGTCAATAAAGCTTGTCACTATCAACTCCTACTAGTACAAAATTTTTAATTAGTTAATTGATAATGAAATTTTAATTACAAATAAATAAAAGTGGGCCGATTTTTTTTTAATTGGTATTAGAGACTACCTTTTACTTTTTGAACCTTTTTCTAAATTATTTCCATATCTTTGCAAATAAATGCATTTCTTTGTACCATTTTTAGTTTTCAATTTTCTAATCACCGCGTATAAAATATGTTAAATGTTTTTATCCCAATTTTACTCTAAAAGTAGCAAATTTTTTATCTAAGTAACTTTTTTCGATAAAATTAAAAATAAAGTTTTTCTTATAACACCTTTTCCGTGGTCACCCATACGTCCACGAAAAGGTGTTGAATAGAAAAAAACTTCTTTATTTTTAATTTTATCAAAAAAAAACTACTTTTAAAAAATGGTACTTTTTTAAGTAAGATTGAAACATTTAACAAATTTTATACGCGGTACTCAGAAAATTGAAAAACTTTAAATGGTTCAAAGTAAAGTGCTTATTTGAGAAGATATGAAATATGTTACAAGGAAAAGTTATTCAAAAGTAAAAGATAGTTTTTATATCAATTTTCAATAAAATTGGCCAACTTTTATTAACTTGTAATAAAAATTATTTTAATATTAATTAACTAATTCCAAATTAACAACTCATTATTGTACTAGTAGGTGTTGATAGTGACAAGCTTTATTGACACTTTGCTTTTATAATTCATTAGCCGCAGTAACGTCAGCTTTAAATCCTTACTTAACAGCAAAAAAATTGACAAAATTGATATTAAAAATTTAAATTGATATTAAAATAAATTAAATTACAAATAAATAAAAGTAGGCCGATTTTTTCAAAAATTGGTATAAGAGACTACCTTTTAATTTTGAACAACTTTTCCTTGTCAAATAAATGCACTTTACTTTTGTACCATTTAAAGTTTTTTCAATTTTCTGAACACCCCGTATAAAATATGTTTAATGTTTCTATCCCAATCTTACTCTTAGAAGTAGCAAAATTTTTTATCAAGAGTAGCTTTTTTCGATAGAATCAAAAATAAAAAAGTTTTTTCTCTTTAACACCTTTTCCGTGGACATACTATATATCCTCTTATTGAACACTGACAAAATAAATGCCGTTAATTAACAATAACAGCATTTATTTTGTCAGTGTTAAATTAAGAAAGTATGCGCTTGTTTACTGTTTCTTAGGTTAAAAATTTCCGACAAAATTTGACTTTAGATTCGTGATCAGCGCCCCAAAAAATCCCCCATTTATCGAAAATTTTATTTTCCTTTAAATCAAAGAACTTTTCAATATTCCTCACTATTTACTTTTTCGTAAATTTCATTAAATCGATTTCGATTACATTCGCTACCGGCTATAATTTAAAGGGCCCGAACTTTACATAATACTAATTGCGTTACACAAGCGACTTGATCATTAAAATGTACCAAACTCGCACAGTAAGTTCATTTACATATTGACCCAGATTACTTTTTCGCTCATTTTCTTTATATCGTTTCATTAGCCGTTCTTATTTAATTTTTTATCGAACGAGAGTAGTTCTAAAAATAATCGACCCATTTTTTGTGGCATTTAATGTTTTCTTAGGAGAATGACTTATTTAAGATGCAGGTAATATTAGCAAATTAGCTTTTTAAATGTTATACACGTCTTGCTTGATTGAATTGAAATAATAAAGAGACGTTTCTTGTTTTTTTAAGTACTCATCATCAGTCATCGCTTGAATTGTACGAATATACTGTATACAAGGTTATACAAATAAAGTGTTCCCCTTTGGTAACTTTGGTATAAGTGAAAGATTACGATTAGGAAATGCAATAAACAATTGACAATCGTGGTTTTGGTAAAAGATCATTTTTTTAAAGGGAACATCCTGTATATTGTATCACCATTAAAAAGATGTTTTTAAGGGGGAGATACCTGTAAACGATTAAATTTTGCTTGATTTTCATGATTTTTTTTAACTGAAAAATTCATTACATATTTGTAAAAATTGACATCTGGTTTATTCAAATATTAAAATTATATATATATATATATATATATATATTAATTTTTATTTAAAATGGCGAATGTACCCTAAATTTTTCGGGTCGCAGCGAGACTTTTCAATCGGCGAGCATTGTAGCAATGGATCTAGTGATTTAATAACAAAAACTAAAATTCTGTGTGTTTATTTATGTCATAATTTCTGGATAAATTTATAAAAAATTCGTGGCATAAGATACTGGAAAGAAATAAAATGAATTTTGGGCCGAATTTTTCTATTGTTTTTGCATCGATAAAATAATTTGATCAAAATTTTTTAAAAAATTTGTAGGTCCATATAGAAAATAATATCATTAAAAAGATGTGCAAAATTTTAGAGAGATCGATCAATAATTTTTTGAGTTATCGTGTATGCCAAATTGAAAATTATGGTTTTGAGAAAAACGCGTTTGAAGTTTGAATACATTTATATAATATATAATTATATTTATATATATATATATATATATATATATATATATATATATATATATATATATATATATATATATATATATATACGTCACGGGTTACCCTTTCTAATATAAGAAATACTTAAAATTAGGTTCTAAAAATTTGGTTAGTTGTGGTTAGTTAACCACAAAATAATAGTTAAATTTGATTACGCATTCTTAAAGGATTACACTAACTTTTTATAGTATTTTTTTTTAATTTTACAAGTATTTTCCCCTAAAAAAATCGACATAATTTTGACAGTAAAATAGCAATTTTTAAAATGGGACACTCTGTATATTATATTACGAATAAAAAGATATTTAGAGTTTTAAAAAAATATCACATTTGATATATTTACCTCTATTAGTTTTGAAAAGATGGGCATCCAAATTTAAAAAATACTTTTTCTTTGACTGCTATGAGTATAGGTCTAAGAGAAATAGGTATAGTGTACAGCTCGTTTGAAAAGAATTTTTTACACTCATATGTTTATGACAAACTGTCACAATCGTGTAAAAATGTTATATTTACACGGGAAACAAGGCCGGATAGTGTCGAATTTGCAGGGTGTTCCATTTTAAAAAAATGATTTTTTACTATTAAATTCAAAGACACGGTTGTCAATTGTTTTTTTGCATTCTTTAATTCAACATGACATAAAAAACGCTACTAGGTGGATAATTTAAACAAATTTGTATTTACTAATTGACTAAGTTACCAGTGACGGACACTTACCTTGGTTAACCCTGTATAGTCAGCCATAATCACTCTTTCTTTTAGTCCTTGATTATTTTATACCGCGTTTTCATATTTCACTCATTTTAATTTTATTACTATCCCATTTTTCACATTTCATCAGAAAGGAACAGTATTATATATAAAAAAGTAATATTATAAGTAAAATTAAGTAATCTTTAAGCTTATGTATATGTTTAGAATTTAATATAAGGTGTGATCCAAAAAACATATGCGTCATGCAAATATATAAGATAAAATGTTGTCTTAACATAGCTTCTAACTGGCATTGTTTTTAAGATACAGATTTATGTTTTTTTTTTTAATATAAGGGTACTTTTTTATGCAACACTAAGTAGAAAATAAATTGTATATACCAATCTACAGAGCTGTCGCAATTACTTTTAAAAGTAATTCAATTACAATTATCAATTACTCTTCTACGTAGTAGTAAATTACGATTACCAATTACTAGCATGTTTGTTAAAAGTAATTCAATTGTCAATTAAAACTAAAAGTAATTGAATATTTTGGCAATTGGTTTATTTAAATTACCACATATATTATACACGAAACACTAAACAAATAAATTATTTATACTAATATGCATCATACGCGCACGTCACCAGAGCTGTCAAAGTACTCTTAAATAGTACTTCAAGTACAAGTACCAAGTTTTTGATTTTTTAAAAATTACTTCAAGTACAAGTACTAAGTATTCATTAAAATGTACTTGCATTTTCAAGTAAATTGAAAAAGTACTTGAAGTAAAACAAAGTACTTGAAGTACACCAAAGTACTTGAAGTAAACCAAAGTACTTGAAGTACATAAAAGTACTTGACAAGTACTTTTATTTACTTGAAGTATTGTTTTTACTTCAAGTACTTTTTATTTATTGAAGTATTTTCTTTACTTAAAGTACTTTTTTTACTTGAAGTACTTTTTTACTTCAAGTACATCGTAATACTTCAAGTAGTTAAATAAATACTTCAAGTAATTTACTTGGTCAAATCAAGTAAAAATCCAAGTATCTTCATAAAAACTAATCAAGTACAAGTACCTCCTAATAAAAATTACTTGAAGTACAAAAAAGTACTTCAAGTAAAATTTTACTTGAAGTATTTCAAGTTTTGACAGCTCTGCACGTCACACTATTCAAACTGCTCTCTCGGCAAGTTTAACATTAAATGACTCTAAAATAAACATTTTTTTTTATCCTACCTCAAACATCAACAGATTTTTCCACAAAAAAAGTATAAAAACGGTGGAGGTAAGCATCAATTAAAAATACTAAATCGGCTCGGAGGCGGCGGTCTCCGGATTCAAAGCGGCCCGCCGTGTTTCAAAATGCTCTTTCTGGCTGACGAAAATTTAGGCAGTTTTTTCATAAAGAAAGGTAATTAAATTAATTTCTTAGTAATTTTACAAGTAATCGAATTAGTTTCTAAGTAATTGAATTCCTTGGGATTCATGAAAATCAATTATCAATTACAATTACATTATCCTATACCATTTCCGGAAAGTAATTGAATTAAAGTAATTCAATTACTGAGAATTAAGTGAATACGATTTTTTAATTATTTCAATTCAATTACCGACAGCTCTGTTAATTAATAATAATATTAATTTGAAATAAGTTGTGAGTAACAAATTCATAAAATTGCCCGAATCTACGCCACTGGATTACAATAGTGACAAAAGTTTATCATAGCTAGGTGTATTCCAGTAAATGTTCCAACAGTAATAAGTTTCATTTAAATTGAAATACTCGATTTGAAAATAAAAAAATCCGATTCTAAAAATTTGTATTTCACACCCTTTATCTTAAAAATAGGGCCGTTTTCGAGCTATGTTTATATATAATTTTTGTCTTATTTTTGGCCAAGGAATCTGCGATTAAACAATGGCATATGTTTTTTGAACCACCCTGTAATACTATATCTATTTTTTCTCATAGTCTTTGTTATGATAGTATAATATAAACAAGACGTACAAAACGTAGAAAAGCTATAGTCATGATATTAAAAATAGGTTACTTTGTAAAAGCAAAATTACATTGCGCGAAACACGACACCGAAACGCCCGCGAATCTGATGCGCAAATCAAAAAGAAAAGAAAGAAATCTAGTAAGCATTTGCGCATGGCAAAATGACGCAAGCGCAATATGACAATATGTATAAATCATCGCGTTATCTGACGCATCCGCCAAAACATGTTAAGTATGCCGAAGTAGTTTTAATTCAAGCAATTATTGTTATAACGAATTTTGTTTTTAAATCTACAAATAGGTGTGTCCGCTTGCGTTATTTTGCCAGGCGCGAACGCGTACTTGTGCCGTTTTAAACGAAAGATCTGATGAACGCGACCAATAATACAGGCGTCTTGTATATATTATAAATCTAATATATTAGTTTTATAAAACTATTATTAAAACTTTACGAAAAATCCCTCATTTTAGCAGTGTTCGATTTTTGCACTATTTTGTCAGTTTATTTTAGATAATTTATTCATCAGTTTTCCTGTTTTATGAGTTTTTTTTAATTCTTAACTTTAATATTAATGTTTTTTCAATAGATGTCTTATCTTTTATTGCCTATTGTGATGTTGACCACATTGAAAACTATTATAGTCTAAATTACTTTAAATAAATTTTGAAAATTGTGCAGAAATCTTTAAAAGCACACAATTTGTTAGTTCGCGTTGCAGATCAGATAGTAGATTAACCCTTTGATTATAAATTGGAGAAAAAGATTATTCTTGAATTATCTTTTCTTTCATATTCATGGGGGTCCCATATTAGGTTCTACTGATTCTACTTATAAAAAATTAGAAAGAGATTTAAAAGTAAAGTGCTTTGAGGTATGATTTTACTTCCCAATTTATCTATAGGGTCTTGTATAAGGGCAAAAAATGAACTTTTGGTTCTTCCTGTATTATGCTAAGAACAACAGCAAATTAAAAAATTCTTAGCAAAGAAATTTATTTATATACAATTTAAAATTTAACAGGTTACTCAAAGTTAAAGTTTTGACTATACATTTCTTCGAAAATTTAAGAAATTTTTGTATCCTTTTTTTTAATTGTTGGATCACTTATTAAAAACCTTTGATTTAATTTTAAAACACCCTGTATAAGGAATTAGTGAACCTCATAAGGGATTCCCCTGTATTTATATTTTAAAAATAGGACAAGAAAACTTTAAGACTGTGAAATCCCTATAAAATAAATTTTAGAAAGATTTTTTTTTTTGTTACCATAGGTTTTATTTTATAAGATTTTTTGCATAAATATTGAAGTGTGAGGTATTAGAGGAAATAGTTTACCTTGTACAAGAACTATTCTGTATTTTTGCGTATAACAACGTTTAAAGGAGAGTAGGTTATATAAGGTATCTGTAAAAGATCTGGATACAAATCTACTTCAAATTCTTCAAACTAAAAAAAATGTGGTTAAGTGATTCGTATTACCTTTTAATATTTTTTCCAAAAAAAAATCCAAAAATTGTTTTGTATCTGAATATATCGAAAAAAGTTATTAGAAAAAGTTTTCGAAACGCCATTTTGGGTCCATATCCAAAATTTAGATGTATAAGATAATTTTGATTTTTGGTCCATTTTGTTGTATTTTACACCACTGTGGCAAAATAAAACTTAACGCGACTTTTTTTTAAGTCGCGCTAAGAAATCATAAATAAAATTAAATGCATTTAATTTTTATTTATGATTTTTTTATTGGAAAATTTGACTCTTCCCAATAAAACTATCTTCGAAATATTGGAAGTATAATACTTACTTTTTAAAAATAGATATTTCATAAAGTTATATTACCAAGGTCAAAAAGAAACAAATTTTTCATTACATGTGACTAAATTTTAATCGCCGAATTTGGATTTTATAGAAAAACACACTTTTAATAGGGTGCTACTTCAAAATAAATGGGTCTGAAATAAAGCATTGTCAAAACTAACAAGTTTTATGTAGGTTGCGTTAAGTCTTATTTTCCAACAGTGGTGCAATTTACAAAAAATGGACAAAAAATCAAAATTATCTTAAACATCCGAAATTTTGCTTGTAGGCTAAAAAGTGCATTTAGAAAAACTATTTTCTATAATTTTTGTCAATATTTTCAGAAACTACCCCACTTTTGGATTTTTTCTGAAAACAAAAAACTTAAATTTGTCCGATAATGCGAATCATGTAACTACTATTATTTGGTTAATTTTTATCTTGATCCAAACAGAAATTGACGCCAAATTCCAATTTTAAATAAAAATAATAATTTAAAAAAATTCATATGATGCATACTTTATTGGTCACACTGTATATAACCCTGTGTATCTAAAGTATTCCGGATAACACCCCTTATGATATACAATAAAAGTGTGACTGTTTTTGTTATTTTTTAATGGAAAAACACCCAGTACTTTATTTTAAATAAATGTTCCAATTATTAAAATTTTTATTTGAAAAAAAAAATAATAAAAAATGTAATTTTACCACCCTGTATTTTCGAAAATATTAACTGTTGCAATTTTGATAAATCGAATTTGTTGCAGAATCTTTTTCAGACCCTTTACAGATACCCTATATACAGGGTGTCCCCACTCTATTTGTACACTTAATATCTCTGCCCCTGTACAAAATATAAAAAAAACTTAAGAAAAAAAATGTGTGTTTAGTAATACTAATTTTTCTAACAATGTTGGTAAATATACAGGATGTCTGGAAAATAGAGTTTTTATTGTTAAGTACGTATTTTTTTTTAATAAAACAACCTGTATATTTTGCCAAATTTTGATTCTATTTAATTTTGCGTTAAAAATATATAAAACACTATACGTCCATTATTGCTGGTTTTTACCTTTTATTTCGTTAATTATTTTTATTCTTTGATCGTTTTTTTATTTTATGAGTAAATCGGATAATACTACACTTATAGGTCGATATCTCAAAAACCAGCAATAACTGACGTATAAAATAATATACATTTTTGATGTAGAATTGAATAAAGAGTTAAAATTTGGCAAAATATACATGCGTTTTATTAAAAAAAAACGAACTTAACAATGAAAACTCTATTTTCGAGACATCCTGTATATATACCAATACTGCTATTAAAATAAGTGTAAACAAACACACATTTTTTATCTAAAGTTTTGTATCAGGAGCAGAGATATTTAGTGTATAAATAAAGTTTGGACACCCTGTTTAGAGATATGATTTTAGAAAAGTGTCCCCAAGAGACACCATTAAAGTATTTGTATTCAAATAAAAAATGTTGATTTACGAAAACTGTTACTACTAATAAGATTTTGTATTTTCTAATTTGGTGTTATTGTAAATAATATTTTATGTTAGATTGTATAAACTTTTATCAAAATAAATAAAGTTAGTTTTATAGGTAATACCTATTAATGGTAGTTTTATTTATGGATCATTTGTAAAGAGCAAACAGAAATTGAAAGGGAAAATCGTAAAGAAAGGCCATTTGGAATCTCCTATATCGTGTTCGCTGTTGGGAAAACTGTATTTTATTTCTTATTTCCTAATATCAAAGGTGTTCGAAAAGTGTACAGAGACTTGCAATGAATTGGTTTTATTTTTTTTTCTTGAAAACGAAGCAAGATAGGAAAAAATATCAGGAGACAAAAAAGGTGTATTTTTAGTTGTTTATTTTAAAAAATAAAAATTGGAAAAGAGTTAGTGTCGTACATTATTCCACAATTATTTTCTATACGGTGTCCCTTGAGACGCCGCTTAACTTATTAATCGTAATTTAATTAAGCTTAAATTAGGCCATTATTAATATAAATCACACTGATAAATTTCAAGAAAATCCGCTACAGGGTATTTAAAATAAATACAAAAAAATTAACATCCTCTATCTTAGGAACTATGCATTTTCGGGGCCATCTTGATAAAAACTTTTTTTTGTATTTTTCAATGAGAAATCACCTGAAATTTTCGAACTGTATAATCGACCATATACTGTTAAACAAAAATTCGATTTAATTTTGCTGTCGTCTATTTTAACAAGTCTGTATACAGAAGGGTCCAGAGATAATAGTCAAAAAATTCCTCTAATAAAAGTTTAATTGTAAATGTGTACATTAACGATACTAGGAAGCATGATCCTACATAGTGTCCTTAGATTAGGGTGTGTAGTTTTGAAAAACGTTAGTGATGCTCTTCAAGCATTTACCTTCCTAAAGGCACCCTTGCCGTTCGGCCGTGCAAATAGCCTACGTGAGAGAGGAAGAAGACTAAGTCTGGTACCTTTCTCTCTCGCAATGAACTTATTCTTGTTTTTCTCTCGCATGCTTGTTCAACCTCTAGCAGATATATGCTCGAAGGGTAAAAAGATGTCAGGTTTACCCAACGACTGTGTACTAAAGGACTGCTCAGTTTCATATAACGTTCGTTGGAAAATTTAGCGGTAGGGGGGACGGCTGTGACGTCACCACCGGTGCTGAATAGTTTTGTTTACATTCATTTGGCCATTTGATCGTGTGTAATTTGAAAGGTTTTTCGATTTCTGTTGTGATTTTGTTGAGCAATTGAAGTTTATTAAAGTACTTTTATTGTAGTTTGGACTAGAGAAGACAAATATACATTCGATTCGTTTTGTTAATTTTGTGTAACAATTCGATTTAGGACAAAAAAGGTAAATGGCCACGATTCTTTGAGCAAATAGGTTTCTTGTTTTATCGCCTGTAAGCAGTGGCGTAGTCAACCTTTCAGGGCGGGGGGGGCCAACGTTTAAAGGGGCGCTCTATTTCTTAAAACATTTTTATTAAAAAAAAACACACAAAAATAAACAAACAAATCTATATTTGAAACTTTAGGCCAGAAAGGAAAAATAATGACAATATAAAAAATGTTCTTTCCCAGCAATTTTTTTGAAAAAATCTTGTAATTTTTGGCTGTGTATTGCGCTAACATCATTTTTTTTTTCACGATATTCCTTCCTGAACTCAGCACCTGACTTTTTTTTCTTTTTATCCATTTTTACTCTTATCAAGTTTACCCTTGCATAGACAATAAACGACTAAATAACACCACAAAGAGGAGAATATGAGTACCAGAAATAAATAATATACGTTTGAAATCTGCCGATTTGTAATATTAAAAAATAAAGTAAACAATTCTGGAATATATCCAATACCGACACAATAAAAAGAAATGCCGCCACAAACGGAGGCCGCGCTCAGCGGCTTTTTCCGCGGTGTTAGTGCTTTTGAAGAGAATAACCGCTCTGCTGACACTGTGGAACAGAAAAATTATTAACAAAAAGTGTGGACAATTATTATTTTAAAATACCTATGACTTCTAAAATTACACCAGCAAGTAAAAAATGTTTAAAGCACAGCATAGTATGTTGTAAATAATACCTGTTTTATATACGGTCGGTTTGTTTGGGCGCAGGGGCGATGGTCTAGAGGGGCGGGGGGGGGCAGTCGCCCCCTGGGCCCCCACCTGGCTACGCCACTGCCTGTAAGCGCAGGTGATTTATTCTCGTTTGAGGTTGTAGTTTTAAATTTATGTTTATATAACCGTAAACAATAATTAAATGTGACTATTATTTACTCCAATTAAAAATATCTTTATTTTTCATGTGCTTATTATCATTTATTGAAATTTGTGTGTAAATCTTTTTTTTTAGGTATTCCAAATTAATTTCATAAAATGCTTTAGGGCAGTTAAAATAATAAAACTATATGTATAATGTAATTCTTCCGCTTTTAATTTAATTTATTACAAATATAAAATTATTTTATCTTTCTCTTGAATGTAAATACAATATTTTTAAAAGAATAGGATACAAATTTTGCTGACAAATAATTTTTCATTAAAAAATTTTTTTAAATTCTCAGAAAATGTTATATAACGCATAAACGCGCTTTCTGTCAGCACCAGTGGTGACGTCATAGCGAGTTTGACCTTGGCAGACAAATTCGGCAAACTGAGCCATCCTTCAATATATAGTCGTTGAGGTTTACCCGCTGGCAACACTGTTTCACCATCTTTAAGGACGTATGTCTGAGCTTTTTGGAGCCCCTTTTTTTGGAGCTAACCGTTGAGCAACTACCTTCTAGAGGCAACCTTGGCGCGATAGATCTACAACCTTTCTCTTTCGCTCTGCGTGTAGTTACCAATTACTGTTTTCAACTCAAAAAATTTTTTTGGATTCATGGAAATTTTCAAGGTTAAAAAAGGAAAAAAGGTTTTTTTTTATAATTAAACTGAAATTCTTAATTGTGAAAAATTTTGTTTTTTTAATTTTTTCCTTAACCAATTCAATAGACATTTTTCAAACTTTACGTGCATCATTTTTGTTTTTGTTTTTAAAAATTATACCAAATACCATTTAATACACTATATAATCACTATATCGAAACAAAATCATGCTTAAAAACGCGAAATATTTGTGGTGGATATCATTCGGTTACCAGTATGAGTTCTTTAATTTTTTCTAAAAGGGAAAGGTTTATTTAAAAAATATATCATAATCTGCTAATAGAATACGTGACAAATGATGGGTGGAGAAAATAATAAAGGAACGGTTTTAAGCAAACAGAGCAAAACAATGTAACATTGGAACTTGACCATATTAACAGTTTTATTCCTAAAAATACTTTCAAAAATTTTAAACCCCCTGAAAAACTCTCTAAATAATTTTTCCCCAAAATTTAAAACGGAAAACCCGGACCCGGGCTCGGACTTTAGCTTTACTGTGGTTCCATCACGAAATCGTCTACTGTGGTATAAAATTATTGTTAGTGCCCCTTTCGAAGGCTAGCTAAACTATTATTTTATTATTAGTTTGCGTCATCTAGCGTTGGATAAACAAACTATTAAGGAAAAAAGACAGATTTCTGTATCTATGATATTTATTTTAAACATATATGGAAAGCAGTATTGATAATCTATGAAACTGATAGTGTCTATATTTTTCTTTACGTCATAATATATCTATCTCAACTAAGCATTCTCTATTCTCTACATGTGCCGGCAGATAACCTAACTTTTTTGTCCATTTACCTTTTAGTTTTAAAAAATGGGTAAAAAAGATAAAAACAAGAAAAAAGGCAAGGGCGCTGAAAAAACCCAAGCAAAGACAGAAAAGAAATTGTCTAATAAATTAAAAAAAGAGTTAAAGAACCTTGGAGAGGTGAGTATTTTGGAATAATAAGGTGTCAGACGAAGTTTATGCAGTTTCTTATTTTTGTGTGTGTTTTTATAATTCTAAAGTATTGACCAACGAGTTAATTTGCTTGTAGGATGATATAGAAAACATAGTGGCGCAAATAGAAAAGGAAGAAAAGAAGCGCTTGCAAGTAACAGAAAGCCAAGTCGATCCACCATCTCGTAGACTGAATTTTAGCTTCGTTAGTCATCCTGATAAGGATCAGTTAATTTTGTATGGTGGAGAATATTTTAATGGTCAAAAGGTAATTTTGTTGTTCTTTTTTATTAATTAAAACCTGCAGGATTAGATTATAAAAAATTATTATTATAATTTTATTGTATTCTGTTTTATCAAAAATTTATTATCTTATAAAGACAATAAAGCTATATTATTATTATTATTATTTTCCTCCAGACCTTTTTCTATGTGACCCTTCTTTTATAACATGCCAAATAACACATGGACTGTTGTAAAAACACCTGAGGGCACTCAAGATGTGGGCATCAGATGTTGCTACATCCGCAAACAAAGGTCAGCTGTGGGTATTTGGAGGTGAATATGCCAGTCCTACACAATCCCAGTTTTACCACTACAGAGATTTATGGGTAAGTTAGTTTCAGGGCACAATAGGTACAATAAATTTAAAGGATTTTTTCCTTTACTTCCTTACTAGTTATTTTCCTGGCCTATTTTTAGGTTTACCACATTTCAAAAAAACAATGGGAAAAAATCACAGCTTCAGATGGCCCTAGTGCAAGAAGTGGACACAGAATGGTCCTAGTGAAAAAGCAGCTGTTCATCTTCGGTGGTTTTCATGATAATCTAAGGGATTATAAATATTTTAATGATGTCTATAGTTTCGATCTGGAAACATACAAATGGAAGAAAATTGAACCTGTAGGAACTCCACCTGCACCAAGGTAAATATTATTACATACATGTAGGAAGTTGGAAAAACAGATGTTAAAAAAATATATATTCAAAAGTTAGATGGCATAGTTCAAAAGGCTTTTGGAATGTTATTTTTTTATTCGAAATGTCACTAGTTTTACTAAAACATTTCTTTTAGATCTGGTTGTTGCATGATTCCCTTGCAAGATGGCAGAATACTTATTTATGGAGGGTACAGCAAGGAAAGAATCAAGAAAGATGTTGATAAAGGTCATGTTTACACAGATTCTTACATTTTGGGCCTTGACAGTAAGTATAGTTTTTAATAAGAGTGTCTTTTAAAATTTTAGACAAAATATTAATTCAGTAGTTAAAGGTTTGTTTTTTTAAATCGGGAAATTTCCCCCACTTTTTCCTAAGTAAAACAATAATTTTATGAAATTAATTGTTTTATGTAATTTTGCACTTATTTTTAGAGCATGATCCTACCCAAACAAATACAAATGGCAGAAAGTAAAAATAGGAATGCAACACTTCTCTCCCAGATGCAGTATGCCTGTGGTTACAGCCGTTAACAGCCTTTCTCCTATTGTTTTGGTGGTGTGTTTGATGTAGAAGAAGGAAATTTTATTAGGGTTTCAATAAAAATTTTAATTTTTGTTTATTTTTTAAATTTGGGCCCCCAAAATTGGTAAGTGATATATTTCAAAATTTTTGTTAACAGGTAACTTTTACTTGAAATTTATTTTCACAGAAAATTCAAAAAATTTTATTTTAGATAAAAAATAATTTTTTTTTTATTTAAAAAAAGAAATCCCGCCCAAAAAAATATAAAATATAAACATATTTATGTAAAAATTTTACAGATTTTAAAATTTTTAGTTTAAAATTTGTGGCATTTTTTTAATTTGGGTTTAAAAATTTAAATAAAAGGTCTTACTTTATTCCAATATTTTAAAGGGTTCTGAGGGCCTAGATCATCTTTTTGGACTTTTTTTTTGCACCGAAAAAAAATCCTCCAGTAACCAGACTTTTCCAAAATTATAAAGGGGGAAAAGAATTAAAATTTTAAATGATGATAAATATAATGTTAGTTTAAAAATTTTTCATTAAAATTTTTAGTTTTTTTTTGCTGTATATGTATAAAAATGTAAAATATTACTAATTAAGTTTTAAATGTTTTCAACATAGAATTTTTCCCTTTTAAATGTTTTTTTTTTTTTTATGTGAAAAAATTTTCAGGGCAAACTTTCATTTGTTTTATAATTTTAAAAAAAATGTCTAACAATTAAAAGATTAAAAATGATTATGCATAAATATATGTCCATTTAAACTAAATTATGTTAATCATTGATGCTTTCTATTTTTAATTAGAAGAGCTAATATACCCCTTTCTGTTCTTTTTTTTTCATATAATCTTCTTATTTAACATATTTCTCCATGACTATAGACCTAAAAGCAACCAAAATGTGGCAACATCCAACAAGTTTCTTTTTTCTCCACACCTGAATATTTTAAAGAACAAAAAGTTTTTTCTATTTATTACTTTTGGAGATATATAGGAATATTAAGGAAACAATTTATGCAAAAAAAAATATTTTTAAGCTATCAAACCAGAGAATCCTCTTAATATATTTTTCCTTTGCAGAAAACGTTGACAGTCAGGAAGAAATGGAGATTCTCCAGATCGAAGAATCGGTAAAAACGACGATTATTTCAGATGAGGGTGTTTAAAGTAACAGTGGCCCGGCCCCCCACTTCTGCTCAGACAGTAACAAAGACCATGAAGAAGTTAGGTTATTTGAGCCAAGTCCAAGGATGAATTGGGTCTTGCCATTAAACAGGAATTTTGTACTTATATGGAGGTGTGTGATTGACAACTAACTTTGTCCATTTTATAAATTGCTTTTTTTTTTTGGTATGTTTGAAGATGGCGACAAACAATTACTTATAGCGACCTTATAGCTTGTTTAAAAAAAAGATGAATGGAAAACTATCATTAAAGAGAAAAGCCCAGAGGAATGGTTGGGTTCTGATAGTGAAAGTGAGACAGATGAGAGCGGCAGTGATGACAGTGAGGAAGAAAGCGAATCGGATATGGAGACAGATTAAACAATGTTTGTTTAAATGATAATATACATATTTTTAATAAAGTTGTTTTTTTTTATAAAATTGTATTTTTACTTATTTATAAAAAAAATCGTTAGAACGTATAGTTGGATCAATATAAGAATGAAAATTTGGTTCTCTTTGTAAGAAAAAAACATAAAAAGTAGCCGAAAAGGTTTAATTTAAACTAGCGGTCGTCTTTGCTTTTATAAAGGGGTTCCGTGTCTGTAATAATAACCATATAAAAAGCAGACAATAAAAATTAAACATTTTTGCTACTTTTTATGTTTTTTTCTTTCAAAGGGCACCAAATTTTCATTTTAAAAATGATCCAACTATACATGGCGTGAAGGTTAATTATTAAACAGGATGTTTCAAATTCAATTTTTATGTTTGTTTTTAAAGATATGAAAAAAAATGATAGTTTTGTATGATAGTGTTAAAAGTACCGGGTGTTCAAATAAGAAAGAACGCCGGTTGTAAAGGGTTTTCCAATAAAAGGTGTTATTTTAATATTTAAAGAAAAATGCCATTTTTAAGATAAATGATTGGAGATTTATTACATTATAAGAGGAAGGTATGCCGTTAATAATGGAAAATAACATCAGAAATAACCACCATGAGCACGCCTGCAGGATAATATCCTTTCATGAAATTTTTCTAAAAAGCAAAGGGCTGATGTATAGCTCACAATTCCATCTTTGAGGTTTTGAATCGACGGTTGGCTGTTGCTAGATCTTCTTTCACGTGGCCTTAAAGGATCACAAGATCTTGGTGGCCAATTTATTTTTCGGAGATAACAGGTCGGGAGATTTTTTCCTAAAAATCAATGGTTTGTGTTATGGTGGGCCGTCTTGTTAAAGTAAACGTTGTTAGATCAATACCATCCAATTCTGGACAACGTTTACTTTCAACAAGACGGCGCTACGTGCCACACAAGCAACGAAACCATTGATTTTTTACAGGAAAAGTTGCCTGACCCTGTTATCTCTCGAAGAGGTGATTACAATTGGCCACCAAGATCTTGTGATTAAACACCTTGCAATTTCTTCCTTTGGGGCCACGTGAAAAAAAAGGTCTACGCCAACAGCCCAGCGTCGATTTAAGACCTCAAGGATGGAATTCGTGAGGCTATCGAGGACATAGGGCAGCCACTTTGCGATTTGGTTATGAAAAATTTCATGAAAAGGATATGGTCCTGTAGGCGTGCTCGTTCGTGGTGGTCATTTGGCTGATGTTATTTACCATTATTAACGGCATACCTTCCTTTTTATAATGTAATAAATATCCTATCATTTATCTTAAAAAATGGCATTTCTCTTTGAATATCAAAATAACACCTCTTATTGAAAACCCTTTATTTGGCACAGCGTTAGGGAAAAAATATTTTTAGTAAAAGTGGTCATAAAAAATAGCTGGAAATTATTATCAAGTTTCTGAAATAGCCGCTAGGGGGCGTAACTGCAATCTTTAATCTAAAAAAGTGATGTTTCTGTGAACTTTGCTACATTAACCTAACAAAAAAATACCTGATTTTTAAAGTCGATGATAATTTGAATCATTTTTGTTTGACAATTTTTGCTGTATCTCTAAAAATAAAGTGGTGGGGGATTATTAAAGGTTTCCGTAAAAAAACCTCATATATCTTCGAAACGGCTAAGTCGATTTTAACAAACTTGTGCTAGTTAAAAAGAGTTATTCTTGGGCTATAAATGTTATATTAGTTGAAGTTTTGTTAGTTTCACATGTCGCCGTTAAAGGGCTTTTTTCGAAATTAATTAGAAATGGTTAATTTTCTCAAAAAAATTAAATGCATTGTATAATCTTTTTTTTCATTAAAAAGTAGCTAAATGATGCTTAAACAAGCTCGATATCTTGCTCCTTACCTAAAATTTAGGCCAAAGAAGATTTTATATGTCAATATCTCAAAAACAATAAACCTTTAATTGAGGTTATATAATCTTTTCGTCTAAATGCAATACTTTACGAGTTATGATAAAAAATCGAATTCCAGGGGTATACCTTAAAAAAATCCTGAACCGCCTAAACCTTTTGATAATCTTTTGATCGATTTGACTTGCGGTCGGGCCGGGCTTTTCTTATTGTAAGGCGATATTTTTGTCTACGACTGCCGTGAGTAAACTACCTTAAATCGCAAATATCCTATATAAATTTAATTAACTGTTGTAAAAAAAATCCTCATTATTTAATCGTATCAAAAAAGTGGAAGCAAACCTGTAAATAAGGAGTCCTAATGAAAAAAATAATAATAACAATAATAAAAAATAAAAATACTCAAAAGCAATTTCACATTTTTTTTATGGCTCTGTTCAGTACCCGTCAAATAATCCTGTATATAGGGGTGTCATCAAATATGTCATGAATTAATAAGACTAGTCATATAAATAAAACAAAATCTAAAAAAAATGTTTTTATTTCATATAAATATTAAAAATACAGAACAAATAGTGTACGAAATACTGACCAAAAAGTTAAGAATAATTTATTAAAAAAACATTGGTAAACATGGATTTTTATCCAGTACTTCTGCGCATAAATACGGCTACCTAGTATCAAATTGTTTGACAATAGAATAAAACTTAAAACATCCAAATAAGGTAAAGTGCTGTTTAAAATACAGCGAGGAAGAAAAGGAAGTTTATAAAATTTTGTTACATCCTGTATTTTATTTAAAAGCAATATTTTTTATGGTATAATTTTTAAAAGTCAGTTCAACCAACAACTTTTAGGAATACAGTCACAGTGTGCTATTCATAGTTCATTCTATCGATCACTGACACCAGAATGCTGCTATTACGATGATTACTACTACTCGCAAAGGAGACAGATAAAGAAGTGGGGTGTACCACAGGAAACACGTGCTACAATCGACAGATATCTTGAATAATGATGTGATGTCGAATATAGGTGGTCTCACAGACGAACCAATGTTGCCAAATTTATCCTTACAATTTTTTGTCAAGTGACACTAAGCTGTTAATATTTAAAAATTTAGTTTTTGTATTGTTAAAGCGAGTAAAATTTAATAAGACGGGAATTACGTTTATCGCCGTTTATTCTAGATGACATTTGGCAACATGCGGTTTATGTCTGCCTCTCAAACTACTCTTCGATTCGGTCTCTTTAGCATGGAGACTAAAGATAAGGAGGACCATCTCTTGTGGTTGTTTGGCTCAAAAAGTGGCCCCAGAATAGCATTAAATAAAGAAGGCGCTGGTGTAGCGGTGGGTATGATGTGAACTTGACCACAATATATAAGGTGAAGTTTAAAAACGGTCCTCTGGCACACAACGTCATCTTGATTTACTGCAATTTGAGTGCCATTTTTGTAACACAGAGATTGTCCTCCTTATCTTTAGTCTTCATGCTCTTTAGAGACGTCATGCCGTCACTGTGATGTGGGCAGTGTTGCCAAATATCTACAAGTGGATAACAATAACTGGACTGATTTGTTTATATTATCAAACAGTTTTAATATAAATAAAAGCATATATGTGGTCCTAAAAGTCTTTGGAAGTGACCTATCGGCAAAGAGAGAAATCAGCTAATGCTGGGTATTATTTTGGGATAAAAGAAAACGTGTATGAGAGCCTTTACGCAAGGCACTTACAGAAATTAACAAAATAGTTTTTTTCCTATATGTTCAATTTTTCCATAAAAAAATATTAGTGACTTTAACTTTAAACATTTACATAACATTGTGGTTCGAGCAAAAAATATAGGTATAAACAACCTTCTTACATCTGAAAACAAAAATAATATATACATCACAAAGTCTAATATATAAAAAATAATAAAAAATGCATCTACGGCAGGAAATCTTGGGAAAATTAGGTCCACACATTACATGCACATTATTGTGTATTTCGTAATGGTAAATCCAGCAAAACTTTACTACCAAGTTTCAATATTTTTAAACTAAAGGTACCCACAACATTCCTGGGAAACCTCAGAGAATAAGCTTCGCAGACCTGGCCTTAGAGATTTTTGGGGTGTGTGAGAATGCCACAATTTTATTAGGCTCCGCAGGCCGCCTAAGCCTTTGATAATCCTGTGCAAACCAGAACTGTACAGGGTGTCTCAAATTCGAGCCTTATAATTGGGATCTCAAAAAACTTAAGAGATACCG